>JAXQQM020080377.1:0-167137 GCA_034641835.2 Pinus albicaulis | reverse complement strand
CACAAAATTTGGTGCAATTTCTAGTATCTAGAAATTCCTCATGTGGAAATGTCCTCATTCATATTTAATGATTCAAAATTCATTCTATACACTTGGAGTTTGGTTTTCTTTACCTTACTATTAGCGTCATAGGATCTCATCAAATTTTCCCATATTACTATGGTTGTTTTGTATTGCATGAATTTAATCAGCTCATATTCAAGAAAACCACCAAGGATTACATTCATTACTTTAGCATTGTAAGTGAAGTTGAGCTTATCGTCTCTATCAAGCAATATATATGGATTTTTTAGCCATTATTCACTATATCCACATTTATTGTTGGTGAAATTTCCATCCTAGTTGACCATATCTCAAACTTACCTTCTGCTTAATAAATTGGTTAATAAATTTCCATCCCGGTTGACCATATCTCAAACTTACCCTATCTCGATTGTTGTTGTAAAGAAACTCATACACACTACAAGGAAAAGACCCTCTAGTGGATGTTTTTGAGGAACCCCTTATAAAAAATACCCCAGACATCCGTTTCTATCTGAGGTTACTAGAGGAGGTTTGAGGGTGGAGGTTTTTGTGCATGTTTTTCGTCTGGTGCGCTTATCATCCTAAACCACACTAGTGCATTCAACAAGAGAAAGCATTGGTGCGCACAAAACATTTGCACACTGGAAAAAGTGCACTTCGTACACACCCACCTGGTGCATCTTATTACTATAGCGCATTGGTGCTTTACAAATATTCCACACCGGTGCATCATAAAACCCCACACCAAAACAGAAACGACCCGATGTGGTTTTAAGAAACCGCACTGGTACACATATAAAACCAAGCACATTGAAACAGGGTTAAATAAAAAAGAAAAAAAAAATTGGCCAAAAAATCGCATTTTTCACTTTTCTTAGTGCTCCAGAGCTCTCAAGCACTGGTGAAATTTATCCTTGTCTGAGCCGCCCTGACATCGATGCTCCCATTACACCTATTGCATGCACTGCTATTGTGCATTGCCCACCAATCTACAGCTTGAATATTGCAAAACGGTGCACAAATTTTCTTTTGCAAATTCTACAACCAATACAAATGTAGACGTATTTTTCTTGTTTTTCCATGATTAAGCCCTTTAGCAGATTAGAATTTCAAATTACCTTAAAATTAACCATTTAAAATAAAATAAAAAAATTATCGTGTGGTGTGCTCGAGCTGTTCGGCTCGCACCAGTTCGCGATGCTGCCTGTAAATTTACAGGCCGCACTGCAACCGGTGCTAAAGGTATCCGCGTCAGTTCTGGGCCGGTACCGAAAGGTGCACTGTGTTATTTTAAAATTTTAACGAAAGCGCGGTGCAGACAATTATTTGACCACACTATTGACCATGTGGAATAGTGACAATGTGGTGCGTTGACTTAAATATCCACCTCGGGGCAGGTATTTTTGTCAGTGCACCGCATTCTACATTTCAACAGGGTCAATGGTGTGCCCTGTTAAAAGACCACACCGTTGACTATGAAACGATGTCAGGAGGCCAGTCCGCTGATCGAATGATACACCCCAAGGTGTAGATTTTAGTTAGTGCACCGTACTCCCGACACTGTCCATAGTCAATGGTGCACTGAAAATTTTCAGGTGCACCATTTTCGGTGCGCTGAATATTTTTTGGTGCACCGCTGCCGATATGTGACAAAAAAGACGCACGGGTACCAATGCATGCCTATTTTTTGTGGCGCACCGATTTTTTTTTTCCAAAAAAAATTATATATTTATATTCCTAAATACATGTCTCATTTAATAAAAAAATTGTATTTAATATGTCAATCATTCAAAGACGTGAAAGGAGAGAAGAGGGGGAACAAAAAAAACAACAGGTGGACCAGTATAATATGGTTCGCCTATTGGAGGCACGAGAGAGGGAGAGAGATGCGTACCCTCGCCCAATCACATTAGCTACCTAGAGGCTCCTAAGGCAGGTAGGCCTCCTCAAGTTCTATGAGGAGGCTACTTCCTTAAAGGGTCATGGTGTGTTTTTGAGACATCTTATCTGCAGGTGGAATGCCCACCGACAAGCTTTCTGGGTTGGTCCTAACCAGTGGTACACACCCACTAAGGAGGACATATGTTTCATTACAAGGCCATCGTGGAGAGGTGTGGATTTTCCCTCATTCCCAGAGGTTCCAGTTGGGTATGTAGCAGGGAGTCAGTTAGTGCACTCCCATAGATACATTAGCGTAAATATATTGTCCCCTTCATATTTTCAGGTCGTCGGAGGTCAGTTACGTATTGGTGCATTTGGTAGTCATGAGGTGAGGTGCCTCTCACTTCCGATTTCGACCATTTCATGCAACACCAGTGATAGGAAACACATTAGCTGGTCACTTCTATATTAGTTGATACTTTAGTACAAGAGCCATGACCTCTCAGGTGGCCTGCCAATTTTTTGTGGAAGTTATGTACAGCCTTAGATGGATGTCATTCTCATGCACAAGGGAGGGTCAACTTCCCTTTTTCTTCAGAGATTTTTTGTTTGTTTTTTGAGAGGTTTCTAGAGACGAGGCCTACTTTTTTTCAACAGCCTCGTAGGCCAATGTTCGAGGCATGGATGCACATGTGGGGACATATGATGCCCAACAGGGGAGAGACTGTGTTTTCCATGAGGATATCACATGATGCACTAGATTTGCTAGCCAGTGTTGACGAGCATCCCTTCATTATGGTCCCTTGTCCTTATGCTGGTTTGGATTGGTGACGGTAGCCAACATCTTCTTCACAGATGATAAGTTGCCGGATGATAGAGGTAATGTTACTGTTTTATTTAAATTTATTCTAACATGTTCTTTAACGTGTTTTTATTAAATGGTGTAATGAAATTATCTAATTATCATTGTGTACTTGTATATATTTAGCAGACATTGGGTATTTTGATGGCAAGGACATGCGAGCACCACCACATGATCCAGGTATGGATCCTGATGACAATTAGGATATCCCAGATGCCAAGGATCATCAGGAGGCTGTTGTAGAGAGACCTACTCCTGCTGGTGTGCTAGTATCGCCTTTTTCTAGGTGCGGTAGGCTTGATAGAAGATTCAGGATGGAGTTGGGCGACCACCTCACTACATTCATTGTTGAGGCAGGAGTCAGGCCCGCTACTATGAGAGACATACAGGCCTATGGTAGGTTGTTACATATGTGGAGAGGCATGTTGCGTGACATTTATAACCTGATACGGCATGTCGTAGGAGCTACGACCTTATTTACATAGCTGAGGAGGACCATTGCACATTATAGGCGTGGTCAAGACGCAGCACATGATCGACAGTCCGTGAGCAGTGACACATCATCTGATGATTGTTTACCTCATGCTGTGGTAGATGAGCAGCGTCCAGTAGCATCGAGCAACAGTCATCATGGAGAGTAGGCTAGACCATCAGCCACGTCCAATCAGCAGCTGGAAACATCCAATAGTACTCATGATCTTGAGTAGGCTGGACCATAAACCATTTCGAGTCATCACGATGAGCAGTTGATAGTAGATCTTGATCAGCATGAGGCACCAATAGTTGATCTTGATCATCATGATGTGTGTGTATATTGTTAAGTGATGTTAGATATGTTGGTGCTCTCAACACCTTTTGAACTACAAATAGTAACCGACAAGTTCATCAAGTCATCTTATGGTGTTGACTATTTCATCGAAGTGAAGGAAAATTTTGATATTTTCCTCATCCTCGTTCATCTTTAATATTTCAAATTAAAGGTATCCGCGTCAGTTCCGGGCTAGTACCGAAAGGTACACCGTGTTATTTTAAAATTTTAATGAAAGTGCGGTGCAGACGATTATCTGACCACACTGTTGACCATGTGGAATAGAGATAATGCGGTGCATTGACTTAAATATCCACCCCGGGGCGGGTATTTTTGTTAATGCACCGCATTCTGCATTTCGACAGGGTCAACGGTGTGCCCTGGTAAAAGACCGCATCGTTGACTATGCAATGATGTCAGGAGGTCAGTCCGTTGATCGAACTATATGCCCCGGGGCATAGAGTTTAGTCAGTGCCCCACACTCTCGACACCGTCCATAATCAACGGTGCGCTGAACATTTTCAGGTGCACCATTGTTGGTGCGCTGAATATTTTTTGGTGCACCGCTGCCGATATGCGAAAAAAAGAGATGCACGGGTACCGATGCATGCCTGTTTTTTGTGGGGCACTGATTGTTTTTTTTCCCAAAAAAAATGATATATGTATATTCCTAAATACATGTCTCATTTAATAAACAAATTGTATTTAATATGTCAATCATTCAAAGACATGAAAGGAGAGAAGAGGGGGAACAAAAAAAACAATAGGCGGACCAGTATAACATGGTTTGCCTATTGGAGGCGCGAGAGAGGGAGAGAGATGCGTACCCTCGCCCAATTACATTAGCTACCTAGAGGCTCCTAAGGCAGGTAGGCCTCCTCAAGTTCGATGAGGAGGCTACTTCCTTAAAGGGTCATGGTGTGTTTTTGAGACATCTTATCCGCAGGTGCAATGCCCACCGACAAGCTTTCTAGGTTGGTCCTAACCAATGGTACATGCCCACTGAGGAGGACATATATTTCATTATAGGGCCATCGTGGAGAGGGGTGGATTTTCCCTCATTCCCAGAGGTTCCAGTTAGGTATGTAGCAGGGATTCAGTTAGTGTACTCCCATAGATACATTAGCGTAGATATATTTTCTCCTTCAGATTTTCAAGTAGTCGGAGGTTAGTTACGTATTGGTGCATTTGGTAGTCAGGAGGTGAGGTGCCTCTCACTTCTGATTTCGACCATTTCACACAACACCAGTGACGGGCAACACATTAGTTGGTCGCTTCTATATTATGTTGATACTTTAGTACAGGAGCCACGACTTGTTAGGTGGTCTGCCAATTTTTTGTGGAAGTTTTGTACAGCCTTAGATAGATGTCATTCTCATGCACAAGGGAGGGTCAACTTCCATTTTTCTTCAGAGCTTTTTTGTTTATTTTTTGAGAGGTTTCCACTTTTTTTCAACAGCCTCATAGGCCGATGTTTGAGGCATGGATGCACATGTGGGGACATATGATGCCCAAGAGGGGAGAGACTGTGTTTTCCGTGAGGATATCGCATGATGCACTGGAGTTACTAGCTAGTGTTGACGAGCATCCCTTCATTATGGTCCCTTGTCCTTATGCTGGTTTAGATTGGTGATGGTGTGCCAACATCTTCTTCACAGATGATAAGCTGCCGAATGATAGAGGTAATGTTAATGTTTTATTTAAATTTATTCTAACATGTTCTTTAATGTGTCTTTATTAAATTGTGTAATGAAATTGTCTAATTATCGTTGTGTACTTGTATATATTTAGCAGACATTGGGTCTTTTGATGGCGAGGACATGCGAGCACCACCACATGATCTAGGTGTGGATCCTGATGACAATCCCGATATCCCAGATGCCGAGGATCATCAGGAGGCCGCTGCAGAGAGACCTACTCTTGCTGGTGCACCAGTATCGCCTTTTGCTAGGCGCGGTAGGCTTGATAGAATATTCAGGATGGAGTTGGGCGACCACATCACTGCATTCATTGTTGAGGCAGGAGTTAGGCCCGCTACTATGAGAGACATACAGGCCTATGGTAGGATGTTACATATGTGGAGAGGCATGTCGCGTGACATTTATAGCCTGATACGACATGTCGTAGGAGCTACGACCTTAATTACGCAGCTGAGGAGGACCATTGCACATTATAGGCATGGTCAAGACGGAGCACATGATCGAAAGTCTGCGGTAGTGACACATCATCTGATGATCGTTCACCTCGCACCGCGGTAGATGAGTAGCGACCAATAGCATCGAGCAACAGTCATCATGGAGAGCACGCCAGACCATCAGCCACGTCCAGTTAGCAACCAGAAACATCCAATAGTACTCATGATCTTGAGTAGGCTGGACCATCAACCATTTCGAGTCATCACAATGAGTAGTTGATAGTAGATCTTGATCAGCATGAGGCACCAGTAGTTGATCTTGATCATCATGATGTGTGTGTATATTGTTAAGTGATGTTAGATATGTTGGTGCTCTCAACACCTTTTGAACTACAAATAGTAACCGACAAGTTCATCAAGTCATCTTATGGTGTTGACTATTTCATCGAAGTGAAGGAAAATTTTGATATTTTCCTCATCCTCGTTCATCTTTAATATTTCAAATTGCATTCTATAGACTTGGAGTTTGGCTCTCTTTACCTTACTATCACCTTCATGGAATCTCATCTAGTTTTGGTTCTTGAATGTAGATGGTATAACTATCAGCGCTAATAGAACTTTGGATTAACAGGGAGCCTCCTCGTGGATGCAATATTTGAGGACATAAAAATGAACAGTTTTCAAAATCCAATAATCATTGACCAACATCACAGTTGGATTTATTTTGTCCCAAGCCAGGTTCTAAGTCTTTCTAATCCTATCTAAAATTTTCTCTTTCATTTTTTCTCTTTTGTTATGTCCATAAAAATAGTTTTTTTTCGTAGTTTATACTGAAGCATCATTAACCACCGATTTCATTCATTTATTTCCAACTTATTTATCACTCAAGGCAAGAAGAGGGAAAATAAAATATGGAATCTGAAAAAGCCTAGTCGTCTCCTTTGCATGCATGAGATGACAGTGAAGTCAGCTAATTTTATATAATTTTTATTCCATTCATTGATTTTAAACTTATTTATCACTGGAGGAAAAACAGGACAAATATGGAATCTGAAAAAAGTGTAGTCATTACCTTTACATGCTTAATAAGAAAAAATTTGGACACAAGAAATAATATTTTCAAATGCTAGATTATTTGGAATTTTGGACAAGAGGAATGACTCGGGGCATAAAGGGAAAATATTGTTGAAGATTTGATAAATATAAGATGATGAATTCACATTCCATAGAAAAGGTGGAATATTTTATTTGTCTTCATGTCTACAATGATGCATTTTCCTTCAAGGTGAAGGTAATATCTTATCAAAGATAACTTGACTGTCTTCACATTTCATGGTGAAGGTAGGATCTTTCAAGAAGTGATCATAGAAACCCTCAAATAACCTTGGATGAGAAGTTATCAAAGTCAATTACTTTGATTTAATTTTGATTTCATTCATTCATTTCCAAATTACTGATCACTAGATGAAAGAAGAGGGAATATATGGAATTCTAAAAAGCCCAGTCATTGCCTTTGCATCCTTAATAAGACAGATTTTGGGAACAGGAAATAATATTTTTCATATGTTGGATAATTTATAATTTTGGACAAGAGAAATGACTCTTGAGATAAAGGAGAAATATTGTTGAACAATTTAAAAATATAAGAGATCAAAGTAACTGAATTTACTGACTTCTCATCCAAGTTTCTTTAAGGGTTTCTATGATCACTTATTGTTTTTAATGTTGATTTCTAAATTTTGATTTTTAAATTTTTACATATATTAAATATTTGAACAACTAATCCAAGTTTAATATTTGTTTATTTATCCATGTTGCTAATAATCTCACACTGTGTAGAGAACAAATATTTTTCTTACATAGCACATATTTAAAAACTACATTGCCTAACAAGTCACAATCTAGCCATAAACATATGACCAATTTCCCTCTATGTTATGATTTCTTTGCACTATTTTTGAGCAAAAAATTCATAATTATTTCTTGGTTATCTCAATTTTATGAGATAAGGAGAAAAATAAATTCCATATTAATCAAAAGAGGTACATAAGGAACATTCTCATAAATTTGGGATGGAAAATTGCAAATGAATGATTGGAAGTAGATAAGAAACTTTTGCTAGAAATATATGAGTATAGCTCCATATCATAGTTTTTTTGGGAGGAAAATGAATGTTGGGGTTCCTAATAGACCCAATATTACACATGTTGTAAGCATTGTGAGCCCATTTTCTAGCTATCTTGGACCACAACATTTGGCACTAGTCAAAAGGAATTTAAAATATATTTAAAGCACATCTAAGCACCAAATTAAATTAAGTGGGAATTAAAAAGAATATCCAAAACTCATTATTGTGATTTAGACTCGTTATTGTGAGTTAGAGTGAACAAGGGACATTGATAACAAGAGATAAACTTCAGGTGATTGTTTTATCCTTAATGTAGGCACAATTTCATGGAGAAGCAAGAAAACAATCGACAATTTCTCTTTCCATTGCTGAAGCATAGTACATAGAAACATGTGAAACTTCGAAGGAATTGAAATGGTGGACAAGATTATTACAGGAAATTGGGCCCATTCAAGCCCAACCAACACATCAACAGATCTATAACCATGATATACCATTCAAAGTATCATGGAAATGTTAAGTATATAGGGATACAATACCACTTGTCAATAAATTGGTAAGAAAAAAGTATATATGGTGTAATGTAAAATAGAAATGATGGCAGATGCATTGAAAAAAGCATTACCAATAATCAAGTTTGAGGTTTACAAAACCTGTCTAATGTACTAGCTCTTAGTTGAAAAATATTTGATTAAGTAGGTGTCATACTTGCTGAAAATATAGTTGAATATTCAAGGGAATTTAATTAGAAATTTAACATTTTCTTTAATAGTAGACAGCACATCAGATGACTGTAGTGCACATGTACAATGGTGTTGTAGTGCTTTTGTAGGTTATTGAGTAAATGCAAGTTTGTTTACGCTGTAGAGTTTTAGGAGGGATTTTTTTCACTCATTTTTATATAATATATCTTTGTTTAGCCGAAGATGAATGAAAAAATTTCATGTTTAGTGTGTATTGTGAACACCTTGTTCTGTTTATTTATGTTTCAATTTATTAACTAGCTATATTTTTTAGTTTCAAAACCACCTACACTAAAGGTTGGTATCAAGAATCATGAATGAATCTTTGTTCAACTTGACATTGTCATACTTATCAATACTTCTATCTAGAATGGGCATCACCATGCACATGACAACTTGAAATCCAACCTGTTAATGGATAACAGTTTTAATGCTCATGCATTGGCCTACCCATTTCTAAGAAGTATGAGAAAAAATGACATAACTTAATTGCAGTCTCAAGTTGAATTAAATAAACTCACATACATAGCATGAAAAGGAGTAAATATATTTAAGATCACTGGTATTTCTAGTAATTTTAACATCACGCTTGGCATCATCAACAATATTAATATCTATTGTATGTATGCTTAAAATTTTTTATGAATGTTGTGGATATCGTGAGAGTTGGTCCCTTCTTCATCGATTTCTAGTGAAGGAAAGGGATACATACATTCATGCCATTGTAATTCACACATGGAAGCTATGAGTACCCTTGTTCCATAAGAAATTTTCTTGCACCCAAAACAAATTCCCAGTTGTTAATGGGATCCTTCCCATGTTGTTCCGAGATTTTATGAATATCCTTACTGAATTCTTTATATGCTTTATTTTGATCCCCTGTAGGGGTATGTCTCACCAGTTTGGCATCCTCTATTAAGAATACCCATATCCACATGTATTTCCTTCTTCCCATGTTCTAGATATTCATGACCATATTCTATATGGTGGCATTTTATATGCGCTTCCATTTCTTCAAATACAAAAATCCCATTGTTCAACAAGCCTGGGAACTCTTGATTTATCCTTTTCACCAAAAATGTGAAATAGAGAAATCTTAATTTTTCTCTAGGAACACCAAAGGCTTCTATTAGGATATTTTCAAACCTTCTATTGTGAAATTTATAAGCCTTCATTTGCAAAAGCTTATAAATTATGAAATTCCACAAACCTCGCCTCAAGTTTTAACTTTTTGCAACAATGCATACTTCATGTAAATCATTGTAAATACTCAAACACCCTCATTATGACATTTTGCAGGGACATGTTTCCTCCAACTCATTGAAGAGTGTCTCATACAAAAATTCCAACTCAAAATTTAACATCTCGAGAAAATAAGGAAATCACATTTACCATACCAATACTTGCAAAACAAATTAATAATCCCAAAACAAAACAAGTGAGAAGGAGAGGACATAGAGGTAACTTTAAATGAGAATCTAACAAGAGGCATTGAATATGACAAGGACAAATTATACAGAAAAATAAAACAAATTAGACTTCTTATTTAGCTTTATTCTTTGTATGTGAATAAGAAAGAGGATGAAATCATACCTTTGTTTAGCTTTATTATTTATATGGATATATGAAACAATATGAGCTTAAATGAATTTTTTTTTGAAAATTCATAATGGTTCATACTAACCTTTGGTTTAATAAATTATTTTATGAAAAAACTATAATGTAATTGAATTAGTGAAGCTAAATACATAATTATCATATCTTTCCTTCACATTAAAGTTAAGTGCAACCATGTAAAAATGAAGGAAAATGAAAGATCCTACCATTACCATTGAAAGTGAAGGTGGTCATTTTATCTTTAGCAACTCCTTCTCCTTAAAGGTAAATGAAACATTGTAGAGATGAAGATGAAATAACGATCCTACCTTACCTTCATTCCTATTGTCGAAAATTATGAATAATCCAGCATATGAAAATATTATTTCCTGTGTCAAAATTTTTTCTTATTAAGCATGGAAAGACAATCTAAAATTATTGTATTATTGGGCTTTTTATGATTCCATATTTTCCCTCTTCTTTCCTAGAGTGATGAGTAAGTTGGAAACTGAAGAATGAAGTTAAAATCAGATCAAAGTAACTGACTCTACTAATTTCTCATCCAAGGTTATTTTAGGGATTCTATGAGCACCTCTTCTTTTCACCATGTCAGCGATTTGAATTTTCATCCAAGGTTCTTTGAGGGTTTCTATGATTACTTCTTCTTTTGACCATGTCAACGATTTCTCTTTATCTTCTATCTTTGAATGGAATTTTGTTTATGAATTTTTATCTTCAATATTTATTACATGACATGATTCTTCTCTAACTTATGCCTTACCATGTTTCCTTCACAACATTTGGTGCAATTTCTAGTATCTAGAAATTCCTCATGTGGAAATGTCCTCATTCATATTTAATGATTCAAAATTCATTCTATACAATTGGAGTTTGGCTTTCTTTACCTTACTATTAGCATCATAGCATCTCATCAAATTTTCCCATATTACTATGGTTGCTTTGTATTGCATGAATTTAATTAACTCATATTCAAGAAAACCACCAAGGATTACATTAATTACTTTAGCATTGTAAGTGAAGTTGATCTTATCGTCTCAATAAAGCAATATATAGGGATTTTTTAGCCATTATTCACTATATCCACATTTATTGTTGGTGAAATTTAGTATTTTACTGTAGCCAGTGTGCACTATATGGATTTTATAGCCATTATTCTTTAACATTGTAAGTGAAATTTAGCTTATCCATTATGCACTATATCCACATTTATTGTTGGTGAAATTTCCATCCTAGTTGACCATATCTCAAACTTACCTTATGCTTAATAAATTGGTTAATAAATTTCCATCCTGGTTGACCATATCTCAAACTTACCCTATCTCGATTGTTGTTGTAAAGAAACTCATACACACTACAAGGAAAAGGCCCTCTAGTGGATGTTTTTGAGGAACCCCTTATAAAAAATACCCCAGACATCCGTTTCTAACAGAGGTTACTAGAGGAGGTTGGAGAGTGGAGGTTTTTGTGCATTTTTTTCGTCTAGTGTGCTTATCATCCTAAACCGCACTAGTGCATTCAACAAGAGAAAGCACTGGTGCGCACAAAACATTTTCACATTGGAAAAAGTGCACTTCGTACACACCCACCCAGTGCGTCTTATTACTATAGCACACTGGTGCTTTACAAATATTCCACACCGGTGCATCAGAAAACCCCATGCCAAAAAAGAAACGGCCCGATCTGGTTTTAAGAAACCGCACTGGTACACATATAAAACCCAGCGCACCAGAACAGGGTTAAATAAAAAAAGAAAAAAAAAATTGGCCAAAAAATCGCATTTTTCACTTTTCTTAGTGCTCCAGAGCTCTCAAGCACTGGTGCAATTTATCCTTGTCTGAGCCGCCCTGACATCGGTGCTCCCATTACACCTATTGCATGCACTGTTGTTGTGCATTGCCCACCAATCTACAGATTGAATATTGCAAAACAGTGCACAAATTTTCTTTTGCAAATTCTATAGCCAATACAAATGTACACGTATTTTTCTTGTTTTTCCATAATTAAGCCCTTTAGCGGATTAGAATTTCAAATTACCTTAAAATTAACCATTTAAAATAAAATAAAATAAATTGTCGCGCGGTGTGCTCGAGCTGTTCGGCTCGCACCCATTCGTAATGCTGCCTGTAAATTTACAGGCCGCACTGCAACCGGTGCTAAAGGTATTCGCATCAGTTCTGGGCCGGTACCGAAAGGTGCACCATGTTATTTTAAAATTTTAACGAAAGTGTGGTGCAGACGATTATCTAACCACACTGTTGACCATGTGGAATAGTGACCATGTGGTGCGTTGACTTAAATATCCACCCGGGGCAAGTATTTTTGTTAGTGCACCGCATTCTTCATTTTAATAGGGTCAATGGTGTGCCCTGGTAAAAGACCACACCGTTGACTATGCAATGATGTTAGGAGGTCCGTCCGCTGATCGAATGATACGCCCCGAGGTGTAGAGTTTAGTCAGTGCACCTTACTCCCGACACCGTCCATAGTCAATGGTGCACTGAACATTTTTAGGTGCACCATCGTCGGTGCGCTGAATATTTATTGGTGCACCGCTGCTGATATGCGACAAAAAAGATGCACAGGTACCAATGCATGCCTGTTTTTTGTGGCGCACCAATTGTTTTTTTTCCAAAAAAAATTATATATGTATATTCCTAAATACATGTCTCATTTAATAAAAAAATTGTATTTAATATGTCAATCATTCAAAGACGTGAAAGGAGAGAAGAGGGGGAATAAAAAAAACAACAGGCGGACCAGTATAATATGGTTCACCTGTTGGAGGCATGAGAGAGGGAGAGAGATGCGTACCCTCGCCCAATTAAATCAGCTACCTAGAGGCTCCCAAGGCAGGTAGGCCTCCTCAAGTTCTATGAGGAGGCTACTTCCTTAAAGGGTCATGGTGTGTTTTTGAGACATCTTATCTGCAGGTGGAATGCCCACCGATAAGCTTTCTGGGTTGGTCCTAACGAGTGGTACACACCCACTGAGGAGGACATATGTTTCATTACAAGGCCATCATGGAGAGGTGTGGATTTTCCCTCATTCCTAGAGGTTCCAGTTGGGTATGTAGCAGGGAGTCAGTTACTGTACTCCCATAGATACATTAGCGTAACTATATTGTCTCCTTTAGATTTTCAGGTCGTCGAAGGTCAGTTACGTATTGGTGCATTTAGTAGTCAGGAGGTGAGGTGCCTCTCACTTTTGATTTCTACCATTTCATGCAACGCCAGTGACATGCAACACATTAACTGGTCGCTTCTATATTAGTTGATACTTTAGTACAGGAGCCATGACCTCTCAGGTGGTCTGCCAATTTTTTGTTGAAGTTCTGTACAGCCTTAGATAGATGTCACTCTCATGCACAAGGGAGGGTCAACTTCCCTTTTTCTTCAGAGCTTTTTTCTTTATTTTTTGAGAGGTTTCTAGAGACAAGGTCTATTTTTGTTCAACAGCCTCATAGGCCGATGTTCGAGGCATGGATGCACATGTGGGGACATATGATGTCCAACAAGGGAGAGACTGTGTTTTCCGTGAGGATATTGCAAAATGCACTGGAGTTGCTAGCTAGTGTTGACGAGCATCCCTTCATTATGGTCCCCTGTCCTTATGTTGGTTTGGATTGGTGATGGTGTGCCAACATCTTCTTCACAGATGATAAGTTGCTGGATGATAGAGGTAATGTTACTGTTTTATTTAAATTTATTCTAACATGTTCTTTAACGTGTTTTTATTAAATTGTGTAATGAAATTGTCTAATTATCATTGTGTACTTGTATATATTGAGCAGACATTGGGTATTTTGATGGCAAGGACTTGTGAACACCAGCACATGATCTAGGTGTGGATCCTGATGACAATGAGGATATCCCAGATGCCAAGGATCATCAGGAGGCTGTTGTAGAGAGACCTACTCCTGTTGGTGCGCTAGTATCGCCTTTTTCTAGGCATATTAGGCTTGATAGAAGATTCAGGATGGAGTTGCACGACCACCTCACTGCATTCATTATTGAGGCAGGAGTCTGGCCCGCTACTATGAGAGACATACAGGCCTATGGTAGGCTGTTACATATGTGGAGAGGCATGTCGCGTGACATTTATAGCCTGATACGGCATGTTGTAGGAGCTACGACCATATTTACGTAGCTGAGGACGACCATTGCACATTATAGGCGTGGTCGAGACGCAGCACATGATCGACGGTCCACGAGCAGTGACACATCATCTGATGATTGTTTACCTCATGCCATGGTAGATGAGCAGCATCAAGTAGCATTGAGCAACAGTCATCATGGAGAGCAGGCTGGACCATCGGCCACATCCAGTCAGCAGCTGAAAACATCCAATAGTACTCATGATCTTGAGTAGGTTGTACCATCAACCATTTCGAGTCATCATGATGAGGAGTTGATAGTAGATCTTGATCAGCATGAGGCACCAGTAGTTGATCTTGGTCATCATGATGTGTGTGTATATTGTTAGGTGATGTTAGATATGTTGGTGCTCTCAACACCTTTTGAACTACAAATAGTAACCGACAAGTTCATCAAGTCATCTTATGGTGTTGACTATTTCATCGAAGTGAAGGGAAATTTTGATATTTTCTTCATCCTTTTTCATCTTTAATATTTCAAATTGCATTCTATAGACTTGGAGTTTGGCTTTCTTTACCTTACTATCACCTTCATGGAATTTCATAAACTTGTCCCATATTTATATGGTTGTTTTGTATTGCATGACCTTAACCAACTCATATTCAAGAAAACCACCAAGGATTACATTCATTATTTTAGCATTGTAAGTGAAGTTGAGCTTATCATCTTTATCAAGCAATATATATGGATTTTATAGCCATTATGCACTATATCCACATTTATTGTTGGCAGAATTTAGTATTTTACTATAGCCATTGTGCACTATATGGATTTTACAGACATTATGCTCTAGCATTGTAAGTGAACTTTAGCTTACCCATTATGCACTATATCCATATTTATTGCTGGTGAAATTTCCATCGTGGTTGACCATATCTCAAACTTACCTTCTAGTTAATAAATTTTTAGTGAAGGAATCGACTTTGATACCAATTATTATAAACCACGAAAGGGATAATAAATATTTTAACATTTTCAACAATTATTTACCCAATTTAATGTTAGAAACACAATGAGATGGGGGTGAATCACTATTGTGAGTATTTTAAAACGTTTTTTTACAAGTAAAGAATACTAAGACATCAATAAACACTTCAACAATTATTCATAAAGGCATGGCAAGAATTAATAGAAGAGGCACATATTTGACACATATATCCTTCAAACTATTCTTCAATTACTTTCACAAAGGGAAGATTCAAATTTAGAACACATAGAGAACAAATGGCAAGCCACATAAAAGAAAAGATAGAAGAGAAGCACAATGCCCATAAATATGAGCTTAAAAAATCATCAACATAATGCCTAACAAACTTTGATAGAAGTTTTTAGTTTTGAACAAAAATTATATGTAAATTTTTTCTTAAGTTTTATCCATGAATCTCTTATCTATGTAATGGGATAACATGGTGAACCAAAACTATCTAAAATTATATTTTCCTGATTTATAAAATAAGATCAACTTACAAAAAAATTTAATATTGAATATCTATTAAATTTATCAGAAAATTTAAGTGAATAACTATCACAAAGAAAATTACATAATGCAAAATAAATTTAGATAAATGAATCTACAATATTAATAAAATTGTATTAAATCTTATTGCATAACTTAAATTAATGAATAAACTGACAAATCACTATTAAAATCTAAATAAATTACAAAACAAAGCCACAACAAGTTAATCTTACAAAATAAATGATCTTGTACAATTAACATAAATTAAGAATGGCTTGAATACATAAATAAAACTGTAATAACCTGAAGCATAAATACGTATGAAATCTAAAGGGCAGGTACCTCTTCCATACATGGAAAAGAAACCCAGCAAATTATAAAAGAAAAGATAGATACAAAAGTACAAATTCCTGATATATATGAAGATTGTTAGTTATTAGTTGAAACCGAGCAAATTATAAAAGAAAAGATAGACACAAAAGTACAAATTCCAGATAATTATTAGTTTAAAGGGATTAGAGACTAGGTAAATGTAACAAAAATAATTTGATCATGATTTTAAATTGAGTACTACTAAACTTTTTTCACGACAAAAAAAATTGTGAAAGAACTTTACTAAACACTTAAATGTAAATAGATGATTAAACTTTATTGTAAAAAGTAAGTTGAATTTTTCAGATCAATGAATAAAAAGTGTTTATGAAGAATAAATTAAATCTAGCAAAATCAACTTAATTAATAAACAAACACCAACAATGAATACAACGAGAAACAAGAAAGTCTTATAATATATAAATACATGGAAAGAAAATCACACATAGAAAACTTTAAATACATGGAAAAAAAATCACACATAGAAAACTTTAAAGAGGAAGAGAAGATTGGAACAGAAGTATACATTACATTGTGTATCTCAGTTCATACCATTATGAACCATATACTAATCAATGTTAGGTTCCACATAGTTATTTTTTCTGAAAATCCTATCGAAGAGAGAGTGGGGTGAACATTCATCTTCGTCCCATGGTTCTGGAACATTCAAATCAAATGACTTATGTGTAGCTGTTTTCTTTGTAGGAGGATGAGGGGGAAAGCGTTGAGTGTCTAGAACTAATGAGGAGGAAGACGAATCACCAGCATTAGTCTGCGAGCTTGCTGTAACAACTGTATTCCTCACCACACCTGCTCCCACCCTTTGATGCCCATTGGATCCTTTTATCATCTGAGGCTGCACAATTTGTTTCCCTAACGGCATTCTGCATCTGCGGTGGTGGTGGTTGTTGTTGCAGAAGGATAGCGTAGTCTACAAGATTGGTGGGAATGAGATTGGGCATAGCAATACTAGTATGATCGGACTTACTCGTGCTGTGATTACTGAGTCCCTGCACAGCCACTCTATTCATATAAATATGCGTCCAGGGCTTTGGTTGTTCAGAAACAACATTGGCAGACTGCGCCTTATTCTTCTTCTTATAATTGTGATTAGCAGGCGGAGACAGAAGGGGTGGGGTCTGATGTCTGGTGGCGGTGGCGGCAGAACTCGGGTTCTGGTGGGTGTGGAGATGGAGGGAGGGAGCGAGACGTTGGGCCTCGCCCACCTTTCATTCACAATATAAAGCATCATTGAACACAAGTAATCTTTTTTTCACTGTGGTAGACCATAGTTTTTTAGGATTGACAACCATTTGATCTTATGTACCCAACCCATAACTTCCTATCTTATATTGAGAAGCACAATGTTAATTAACAACATTACCGACATATTATAATTGCCAACCTACCCCTAACCCACAAAATATCTCATTAACCACCTAATCGATAACACCTTGACCTATTAACAACCCTTCCACCATGAATGATATTGAAACCATTTTCAACCATAATTGGCTTACATTTTTTAACCATACTGAATACAATTCACCACTATTACAACATTTATCCATTAAACCATTTCTTACTCTTTATAATAATACCATGTTCTATTTTGTTAATTGTTATGAAACCAACTACATAAATAGAAGAAAAGAGAGATCAACGCCTTGGAAATTAGCCACTTCGAGGGGGAAAACCTCCACACATTACATAAATGAACAATTCTGGATGAGTTATAATCATTCGAATACCAAAACCTCCTTCTATATACAAGAGTCCATGGGGCCGAAATATAATCCTAGCCGACCCAATAATAACTAAGGGCAATACGAATAACAATATTGGGGTTAGAGGGGTACAAAATAACAATACAATGACTATTAAAAATAAGGGACTAAACTAAGAATATAGGGACCTAACATGCCCTCTCCTTCAAAAAAGTGTTGTCCTCAACACTTGGAGTAGCTCTAGGTGCTTTCCGCATAAAAAAGTAGCATCCTCCTATGTAGAATCTTCAAAGGGGTAAGTTCTTCCACTCGATGAGATACTTTGAAATTGATCGATTTCGTAGCTATCGAGTTCTTGTTTCCGTGACCTGCTTCAGGTTCCAATATGATTTTCCTTCCTCATCAAGTTCGGGAAATATTGTTTGAACTCTGGAATATTTTCACCTATAACCTTATTTAAGCATGAAACATGGAAAACTAGATGCACTTGCTAAGAAGCAAGAAGCTCAAATTTGTATGCCATAGTACCCCAATTTTTTACAACACCCGTAAGGACCTATATACTTTGGCTATAATTTATTATCCTTATTAGCTTGTTTCCAGGGACATATTTTTGCATGGTTGTAGCCGTAAAATACCTGGCCCTACATCAAAACTTGAACCTTTAGAATTTTCTCTTAAAGATGATGATGACGATGGATGATATTCATATAGTGCCATAAATGGTATAATTTTTCTCAGTGATAGAAGGAAGTGTTAGACCACCATTCACGAGAGGTAACCACTCTGACTCTATTTGGTTTGATTATCGACACAGTCATCAAATATATCCTTCCAAACATTTATTCACTATCTCTTATTGACCATCCGATCGAGGATGATAAGATGAGCTATGAGCCAGTTTAGTACCCAAACAAGAAAATAACTCCATCCAAAATTCTCAATAAAATGGGATCTCCGTCGCTCACAATAATCTTTAGGTTTACAGGAAGCTTTTAATTGTGTCGATAAATGTAGTAGCATCAATACTTTCTTTATGGATGAGATACGTACAAAAGTGTGCATACTTGCAATTCTATTAACTAACACCATGATGACACTCTTTCCTTGACTAGTAACCGTGATAAAATCCATTTAAATTTCCTCCTAACGTTAACTTGAAACGGATAAAGGTTGTAAAAGACATGGGGTCTTAATTCTCTCAACTTTATTTTGGCCGGGAAACCAAAATACTTTGCTACAAACTTTTGAATATTAGATTTATGGCCATCCAAAAAAAATTATTTCTTCACCTTATGGTAAGTTTTTAAAAACTCAAGGTCTCCTGGGTGAGCAAGTGTTCCATTCCAAAGCATATTTTTTTTAGTTGGGAATTCTACAAAGATATAGTTTAGTATTTGTACCATAAGGAATCATTTTTCCAATTAAATGTATCGTATGTACTAGGATCTTGCTACAACTTTCGAATGATTGTCCACGCTTTCTTCGTCCTTCTTCTATTCTGTCCTCTTTGGTTTTGTTATCGAATATGGTTGGATAATAGAAATGGCACAAAGAAATTCTCTCCACCTCTTCATTATTTCTTGAGAGTGCATTTGCAACAACATTTAGCTTCCATTTTTTGTATATTATTTTTAAATTCATGACCCAACGTCTTTGTGGACCCATATTTGTTGCTCTTCTCGAAGATAGTATTTGTTCCAAAAGGTGTTTAATACTATCATGATCAGTTTTTACCTTTACATCTTCCCATTAGGTAAGGTCATCACTTATTTAGTGCATGTAGTATTGCTAACATTTCCTTTCTCATAAATAGATTTTTGTAAATTCTTTCCTTTGATCGACGAATTTCAAAAGTAATAGGTCTTCCTTCTTACATTAAAACAACACTAATTCCATTTTCTCGAGGTACTTACTACAATAACAAAGGTTTTGTTAAGTCCGTGTGGCTAAGACCCATGCTAGGCACATTGCCTCTTTAAGATGTTCAAAAGCCTTAGTTTTTCGTTTCTCAAGAGTCCATGAAAATGCTTTTCTTCAATAATGTTGTTAGAGGTGCCGCTATTTCTCCACAATTTTAACAAACTTGGGTATATAATTTTATTAACTTGAGAAATACTCACAACTAATTTATGGTTGTGTGGACTTTCCATTCCTTAATGGATTTAATTTTATGAAACTACCTTGTCACCTCGTGAGATACAATACACCCGCATATTCCAAATGTACTTTCGTAGTCCAAAGAAACATTTGAATGTTTTTTCATATAATCATTTCAATATTTGAGTACCATGTCAACATGTTGAACATGATCCTTTCCAATATAATGACAGATGAGTATATCATCAAAAAATACTAGCATAAATTTTTCGAGGAAGGGCTCTGGAAATGTAATTCATCAACCTCGAAATTTAGAAGGTGCATTAGTAAGGCCAAACACATGACTAGAAATTCATAATTACCCTCGTGAGTTCGAAATGCTCTTTTCGGGAATATCTTCGGTCTTCATTCTAATTTGATGATATCTTGAACAATATCCAACTTGGTAAAATAAATTGCTCCATGTAATTCATCCAATAATTCATCAATCACAGGATTAGGAAATTTACCTTTAATAGTGAGGTTATTTATTCCACATAATCCGGACTCATGCACCATGATCCATCCTTCAGGCACCAATACTACCTAGAGTAGAGAAAGAACTTTGACTAGGTTGAATTATACCAGGCTCTAACATTTCGCAATCATATGTTCAATTTCGCCTTTATTACAAGTATACCTACAAGGCCTAATTTTTGGAGGAACACTTCTAGGAATCAAATGAATAGCTTGTAAAGAGGAAGATTTTGTTTTTACAATGCTGTTTTGGGTTTTGTATTGT
Source organism: Pinus albicaulis (assembly GCA_034641835.2). Taxonomy (NCBI): domain Eukaryota; kingdom Viridiplantae; phylum Streptophyta; class Pinopsida; order Pinales; family Pinaceae; genus Pinus; species Pinus albicaulis. The sequence continues at coordinate 146,347 of JAXQQM020080377.1, read as the reverse complement.
TATTTTATTTTCTCTCAATTAAAAATAATACAATAACCCTACCCAATGAAAAATTACTTCATGGACAAATTTATTAAAATATAAATAGTGTTAGATATTAGACTTCGTGTAATGTTCCAAATGACTGCATAATGATTGTAAAAATAATGCACTCCCCGCAGATTTATACAATGAGTTTTTCAGTCTGGATCCTTGCATCGCATCTAGAGTCTAACCAAGAGGTAGATAAAACTAGGTGTGGTGTCAGTATCTCCTCACAAATCATAGTCTAGGCCGGAAAACACCCTACAAGAGGGCCGTACTATGTACAACAAAATACTGAAGAACAACGCCATTTTGAAAAAGAAAGAGGCAGAAGCCATCAAATATGATTAAAAATGAATGACCAAAGAAATTAGTAGTAAAGTGAAGCTCTTTCAATATACAAGAGAATACATGAGACAAAAAGAGTCGTTAAATACATATCAAACATAAATGGCTCAACAAATTAAGTTATTTTTAGAGCCCAAGAAGTTGCATATCACAACTCGTATCTAGGATAGACAGGACAAAAACATTAGATTCATATCGATCTAGAAACTAGATAGTTTTCTTTTACAACATCCCTTTGGGGTTTTGACCAAATCATGCATAAATGGTATAGATTTGAGTTATTAGAAAGGCATCTCAGAAATTTTAAGAATTTCCCTGAATATAAAATTACATTACAATATATTAGATCTAAACATAACATGGATCACTGGTTAATCCATGGATCACCAAAGTGAAAGGAAAAGCTCAAAGACCAAAGATTCCTCTCGATCAAAACTCGAAATCAAACACCATAAAGAACCATATCAAATACGTGTACCATCAATGGAAAATAACGCTGTAGCTCAAAACACATGGATACACTTCTAAGTTACATACCTGAAGTATAACAGGGAGAGGCACTCTTCAGGAGGTTAAAAGACACACTAGCGCACAAGAGGCTCCCAAACAAGCTATCTCTGCATCTAGAATCCCACTTGTTGCAAGCCATGCGTAAAACCCTCAAATAGACGAGTACCCAGAATTGTAAGTAGAGCTTAGCCTCAAGCCCCATAGTGGACAATATTAGCAAATACCCTCCAAGAATCCTCAAAGGAAGATGTGGAAACTTCGATAGCAAACTCCTACACAACCCTCCACTAAACAACAAGAATAGTACTCGTCTAAAAAGACAAGATACTCGTAAATATGATCAATCAAACAACCTTCTCTTGTTGCCTTCCCTTTCATTTTATAAGATGAGAGCCTTTGTAAACCCTAAACCACCTCGATGAGTCAAGCCCTATTCACATGAGGGGCCTCCTTCTAGAACTTATAATCGTCTTCCTTTAGGGATATACTGGAACTTCCAGATAGCATTGCAGATTTGGACAAGGTTGACCCAGTCTTGCCACCTCAAACCCCTTTCAATACCTACAAGTGATTATTTACATGGACCGATTTATCCGTGTTCACATGGGCATTGATTTATTCAAATATTCTTAGGATTTTTACATGTCCTCCTTTTTTCATTTATTCATGCAATGTAAAAGAAGAAAATGAATATATTCCTCTCTATTAGCCTACAGGAATATTACGGCCCTCCCTCCAAAATGTTGTTTTTCTCAAGAAAATCGATAGGGTAAGAGCCGTAGTACTTCTCCTCCCTCATCGTTGGCATCATCAAGGACTGTCCGAATAGCCAGAGCTCAACAAGCAAAAGCATCATGAATTGTTCCTCCAAGGCCATACCATAATATGCATAGTCCATCCCTTCAGGAGTTAAAAATATCAATAGAAATAAACATAATATAATGATACATCTAAAACATGTATCATGACGTACAAGTTGGAGTTCCAACCCGTGGTACATACACACCGCCCATCCTCCGTCCATACAATCCCATAACACATAATCAGAGCTCATCAATGTATGGAAGCAAGACCACATAGATGAAAACTGAAATATGACCTTTAGGGAGGTGGTCAAAATCCCACATGTGATGCCGTGGCCAGCAAGGCACCTATTGTCTTCTATTAGGATCCGTGTGGCATGTGGCATTCCCAACACACTTTGTTGCATGAGTCACCTTAACAAGGGTTGAAGGTGTTAAACAGTTTGGTGCCTTTTGGAAGCACCCATCATGAAAAGGAATCTCCCTTTTTCACATCAAGGGAGTGGCAAAGTTCGTAATTTCCATCGTCTCTCAAATAAATCATGAGATCCACATGATCTCCTCAACCCCTTTTGGAGTCATATCCGAAAACATGGCAAAGGAATGTATGATCAGAAAGCATAACCTGCTTGTCATGATCAAATCCTTTACCATCATTGTCCTTCACACACATGGAGTTGTACAGGAGCATCTCTTCTCTCAAGAAAAGTAAGAGTCGGGCCGAGATGACTTCCTTGCAAAGAGTCCATTGGATGCCCAACTCATGGATATCGCACTCTTGGAAGTGTTGAGGTAAGTCCTCTCTCATGCCTTCCCAATAAAAACTCTTCATGATTAGGAACAGATATTCATCGACATGTATGGCTGAGGAAGAATTCTTCATATGCTCCTCAGATCTTTCTGAGCTAGGTTCTAGCTAAAATACCTTACCATGATAATATATGACTCCTCCTCGACTAAGTAGCCCTCTTCGATAAAGTGCCATACAAGATTAAGTACTTATGTGGAGACTTAGAATACTCTCTACAAGCAATTGAGATTTCCACAAAGATCCACACCACCAATAGCATGCACACATACATCCATGGAAGTGCTTGTCTTGTTATTGATTGCCTTTTCGACATCACACATGCCAAAATGGTTTGTTGGAAGGCTGATCCTCCCCTTATTCTCCTCCCATAGCATAGATCTGTAAAAGGAGACAGTGATATAATGTAGGAAGAAGATCCCCTCCTCATTCTTGGGTTGTCCCAAGCCTTCCAAGACCGTAACTCTGGTCTCTCATTGCTCCAATCCTTCCCCGGATCTAGATTTGGAGAAAATTAGAGAGCTCTTCCACAAGATCTGAATCTGATATCATTCTGTGTCGCCATGAGATAATAATGTCCCTTGTAGAATCCTCTAAACATGAGAGAAGGAACCATGAGATCTCTGCCTACTATGAAAATCAAGTATCCGTTGTTTGTGTGGAAACATTAGGTGAAGGATAAGTGTTCATGCCTTGAATAATTTGTAGCTTTCCCACTCTTCACGTCCACACACTCCATTTTCAAAGCTTTTCAATCGCTGGTAACCTTTCAAGGTAATCAACCATTGGACACCCAAGATGATGTTGGTGTCCGGTCATGTCAATTACAAAGAAGTGATCCACCAAAAGGTGCAGGATCCCATAGTGACAGTAGGGAGTGTGATGGAAAAGAGTATTCATGCATTACATGGTCCTATCTCTCAAAGGACCACAGCTAAAATCCCTCAAAAGTATCGTTGACTTTCCTCTTTGCACAAGGTGAGAATCAATAAAAGTTGTGGGTTGCCCCACCGTCAATCTGCATGACACTCTTTGATTCATGAATGAGCCTTGTACTCTTAGGGTCAAGTACTTAGGCACTCCTCTCAAAGAGGCAAGAGTCCCACCATGTTGGAGCAAAGGCTCATCCCATCCCTATGTTGGGGTTCCCAGGCTTTTGGGCCAGCATTGCCAAGGTGACTCAAAAGATGAGACAACATCATAACCACTTTGGGGTCCCAGGATCTAGACCTCCTAGACCCTAGTAGAGGGATCTCCTCCACAAATACAAAGAATGATATATCTTTGAAAGCTCAAATGAGATTTTATTCTAGTTATGAAGCAAAAAAAGGGGGGTTTTAAATGATTTGGTTGGTTGGTTGTTGGGTTGGGTCATGAGATCATAAACTCGAGAAAGAAATGGAAGGAAAGGAGCTAATAGCAGGGATATTTCTTTGAAAAAGAGGATAGGTCAATAAAATTCCATCCATTGGGCTATGGAGTCATGAAAGGGAATTACATGCAAACAACTAGCCAAGCCTTTCAAAGGGAAATTCATCTACACTAAAGGATCTTTTTAGATAGATGGTGGAATGGAACATTAAGGAAAGAAAGTGAGAGAAGGAAAGCAGCTCAATTTTCTCGTCTATAGATCGAGTCGAGAGGTCATTTGACTCCAGTAATCGCTTGGACATACTCATGAGGCAACTCTCAAAGGAGGGACAAAGGGGTAGTTTATAGATCGACTCGCAGGTCATTTAACTTCGTGTCGGCTTTAGCATGCTCCAAGGGAAAACAAAGATAAGTTTAATAGAGCTAGGATCTATAGATCGTAGAAGGACTTTGAACCTTCAATGCTTTGACACTAGCAAGGGACATCGACAAGTAGAAACCCCTGAGTTATACATCGCCCTAGTAGAACCTATGGAAATCCGGTGCATAATCGGTTAAATTAGCCGAATTTACTCTTAGATAACACATACAACAGATAACATTGAAGGCAAGGAGAGAAGAAACATAGGGTATGTAACAAGGGTAAATCCTATGCCATATTTATGATGCAAGCCTGAAGACCAACAAACAACATGAAAAATGTAATAACAAAGTGTTAGAGAAAACATCACCAATAGTAATAGACTAGGATCCCGTGAAATTTTCTTGATTAATTGATGCAAACCAAATCACATACACCGAGCCCAATGGCTAATACATTCTATATTTTCTCCTCCCAACCTACTACATAAAAAACTACTCGTTACTCCCTCCCAAGACTGTTCTAATAGTCAAAATGGATCCCTCTAATAGCAATCGGCAACGAAACCGAACAAAAAACTTTTCAATTTTTTCTATGGGATTCTTAGAGGCGAAGAGAAACAACAAGAGTAGATGAAATTCATTAAATAGATCTCATTAAGATAGAGTGGAGAAAGATTTCATGCCCACTCGCTTTAATGGCAACCGCATCGCTATAAGTACTTTGGTATGGTCTCGAGACTCGTCAAGTTGGCTTTGACCTCTCGATGTTTCATGAAGTCCTTTCCTGGATGTAAGTCCCTCCTGCTCTATCTTCTGAAGCAAGTAAGGTGACCTGAAAGGTCTTCGGTGTCTCCATGCTTCCATAATCGCGGTCCCGATAGTCTTTTAAGAAGCTTCTATTAGTGTAATCAATCGTTTCTCAGGCTCGAGGAGGCATGGAGACTATTGTAGGAAGGTGTACCTCTAGAGAAATTGCACTCGCTTCGTTACGTAGCGCCGTTATGACTTTCCAAAGGCGCTCTTTAGTCTTCAAGTTGAGCCTTAATCCTTTGAACACGGGATTAGGACATTAAATCTTCAATTAAGGGCTTAAATCCCTCCAATCCGTCTCTCTCGCTTCACTGGCCTGCCGTAATGGTCTCTCTTTGATCCTCGCACGATGAATTAAATCAATTATAAAAAACCGGGGAAGGTGGTAGAAGAGATGCTATCGGGCCGAGAGGAATGGTGGAAGACCAGTGTGAAACGGGAGGTTGTAGGGGAAACCGATGAAAAATACAAGTGGTTAAGGTTGGCCGTGATAGGGGTTGAGGCATCGTCCGATCGTACGTGGAGATGGAATTTAGCGGTCGGGATTAATGAATGGGGAGTTAGGATTAAAACAGGCGAAAGAAGTGGTAATTAGTGCAAAGCCCAAATATTAATGCTTGGGTGATATACAAAGGGAAAGGGCTAACAACATATGAAATGGATTTGAAATGGTGGAACTCGGCAATGGCAGAGGGAGATTCATTTAGAACTACAGATCTTAGGAAGGGATCGACGGCCACGATCCAATCGGAGGGGAGAAATGGGAGGGATGACAACCGACGAATGATGACACAATTGGTTTATGACTCGTTGGATCTTGGACCGACTCGACGATCGAGATTGGATCGGGAAATCACAATTGAAAAGGCGTAGAAGTGCAGCATAAAATAGAATTTTCGATTGGCGATTAGCGATTACACACCACTCGTCGGATCCGGAAATAGATTGACAAACACCAAGTCACTTGGAGGGGTTAGTGAAGAGGGGGCGACGGCGCGTTCGATTGAGCGCTCGTCCCGTCGGATCCGGGTACTGGGATCAATGGTGGAGAAAATATTCAGCGGGGAGAAACGAGGGGAGCGATGGGAGGGGAGCGACAAAGGCCTCGGGGCCGTTGATTTCGAATGGATGGACTGGACAGGGATTCGATTGGGGGATTGCAAATCTGGGGGGAAACAAAGGGTGGCACGGTGATAGTTCTGATTGCGATTAGAGTGAGTGCGATTAGCGCCGAGCCGTCTGGATCCAAGTGATAGATCAATGGTGGAGATCGTGGTGGAGGTCTCAAATACCAAAACCCAATCGCATCGGAGTTTTTCGTATAACAAAGAAAAGCGCTTCTCTCGTAAGTTGAGATTGCGATTATCGCTCGTACTCATTAGCGCTGGTTTTGGGCGCGGGTCACGCGGGGAAGTGGTTTTCGAGGCTAGGCCGAAAGGGGCTAGCCTTAATATAAGGTATAAATTGGGTTTTTTGGGCCCATTTTAATGCATTTTATGCCAAAGAAGGGTAACAATAGAGAGGAAAAGGGTTTATTAAACCAAACAAAGAGTATTTGAAGGGTTAAAAAGGGAACTTGAGATGTTTTAGAGGGTTAATGGGTGAAAAAGAGAGGAGTAAAAGGGGATGAAGCAGAGGTTTAGAAGGGATGATATAAGGGGAAAAGGAGGAGGCCTTTTGGGCATTTCTTCACAATCAAAGAGGTTTTATAACCGGAAACAACAAATGGGGATTTATCAAAGGACAAGGGCATAAGAAGGCTTCCAAGGGTGATGTGTTTTCGTAGGAAATACATTCCTTGAAGGCTCAAAACATATCAGCCCCCGTTTGCTTGTCAAAAAAATCATAAGGGGCTAGCAAAGTGGCTCCACATGGGGATGGCTTCTTCTTTGAAGGAGTCAAGAATTCGCATAGTGATCTTTGGTGTAGGCCGTATGCCCGGTACTTGACCCATCCATTATATTTCTTCGATCACCGCCACAAATCATGAAGACATCATATCAGAGAGAAAAAATTCTCAAAAACAACTACCTACCCACCCTATAGTCCTAATATTTTTTTCTTCTACGTGCATTTGGACTTTTATAGACCCACTTTTACATCATCTATTTTTACAAGTAGGAAAAATAAACCTATTCTACTTCTACCCTTATTAACTCCATGAGACCAGATTAGACTGTTGGTCTCATAGTTTCTCTACCTAAACTAATATATGCTAGGATTAAATTGTTTAGCAGACTTCTTCTCTACATTCTAAGAGAGAAATTGAAAACAGTCAAGCTAGGATTAGACTGTCTGGCTTGCTGGATTTTGCAGAAATTAAAACAACTAACTACATGCTCACAGGCTGAGATTTATTGAGCTTTTCCTACCTACCCTACTCTAACTGGAAATATCTGATGCTCTAGGTCATACAATAATGCCAATGCATCCAGTCAAGTGATAGAAAAAAAGAGAAGAAGAACTGACTGATCATCAAAGACAACCATAGGATGCTCTGCATGTGGATCTTCAAAACTGAGGCCACCAGTAGTGGTGACCAATTATGATGTATTTTATTCTTGAAAAAGATTAATGCTTGAGGGGCTAAGCCAATCAGAGCCTCCATGTATTATGCCATAGGATCAACAAAAACATGATGTAAAATTTTTTCTTCAAAGCCTCCCACGACTGATAGGCTGTCTGCATCCTGGGCAGTTTCAATCATTTCATATGCAATGTGGCCTCTGTAATCACACTCCTCCTTTTCCTGGTTGGGAGTATTTGGAAGATGAGCATAAACCAGGAATACCTCTTCTTCCTCTGGATCAAGACAAATATGTCTGTGGGAAAGAAGATCTCGCTCATCTTCACTGCAGCCTGAGCTAGAGGGCTCATTATATTTGACAGTGCTATCCTCTAGTAACACAGGCTGGTTCTGCTGAAACAGAATGAACTCTGTGGAAAAATTAACATACTCTTGAGCAGGGACTTCTTTTATTACCTTAATCCTTTCGGGAGAAGGCTCAGGATATTCATTCCGCTCAAGATTTTCTTCATCTCTTTCCTCCTTGTCCTCTGCGCTGAAGAGCTGCTGGCTTCCGTCCTCTTGGCAAGTATAATTGATGTTCGGATATAAAGCAGAGAGAAGATTCAATGAATCTTCATTTGTTATCATGCTTTCAATGCTTTCTCCATCAGTATCATAGATGGCCTGCATTGGCTCATCATTTTCTTGAAGTTGATGGTGGTGATCTTCCTTCCATGAATCTACTGATGATGGCCCCGCAAGCTCAGTTTCCCTTTGGAAAAAATCATTATCAGACAAATCATCATTATATAAATCATAATTATAAGCAACATCACCCATCAAGTCTTCAGGACTCTCGGCAAGTCTTTCTTCAAAATATTCTGCAAGTTCATTTTCTGATTCAAGCTCTGGTTCATCATACATGCTTGGCATGTGGCTTCTGTCTTGCAGTGATCCGGTTTGCCTTTCTTGAGGACAAGGAGCAGGTCTTTTCCAATCATCATTTCTGGTTTCAGCCTCATATTCTTCCTCTTCTGTGTTCAACAGGGTATTGGCAGTCTCTATCAATCTTTCCAGCTTGTTTTCTAAAGAGATCTACCTTATTTGCTTTGCTCGGTCTTTCTTTGCGGCTTTTAACCTTTCCTCTCTCCACTTTATGTTGAATTCGATAGTAATTTCTATGCTCTGCATTTCCTCCAGGCTCAAAGGCTCTCTTTCTCTTATATGGAATTCTACCTCGGGGTCAAAAGAACTCGGATCGTGCAATAGGGCCCATCCTAGAGGTGGTTTTATGTCAGAAGGTATTGCATGATATACCTTATTGAACCTGGCTGAAAATTCTTGTACTGTCTCTCTTGGCTGCCTTTTCAAATTTTGATACTCTTCTAGGATGAGGAGAACATTCTTCGGGACTGCTCATTTATCAAGGAAAACTTGAGAAAATTGATGAAAGCTGAAAATGCTTGCCAATGGGAGGCCTTTGAGCCAACTCTTAACATTTCCTTGTAATGACAAGGAAAACATTCTAATGCGCACATCATCTTCCTCTATTTCATACAAGTCAAGTAAGTCCTCGAGATTTTGAAAATTTTCTTCAGCAGTGGCCCTTTTATTTTCTCCATCAAAAAGAGGCAGCTGGTTTATAAGCTCTGTAGGAAGGGGTTGAAAGAAAAGAGGCAAAACCAGAGGCTTGTATCTTTCTATGACGTTTTTAGGGGTAGGTGGTGCAACAAAAGGCCCATGACTGCTTGAAGTTTCTTTAGGAGTGAGAGATACGCCATGAGGCTCTTGTTCCACCAAGTCTTTCACAGGAGTATAGGTCTGCTCATGGTCTGAAGACTGAGACTTGAGATCTTTCCCATACTCAATGTGGGTCTCATCTTTGTACACTTGATCAGGCTTGAAACAGGACAAAACATAGTGATAGATAAAAACAATGAATTCTTTAAACCAAATCCAACCCAAATGTTCTATCCTCCTATGAGGTCTGGCCATATTTCAGGTTCTTCCTCCAGTGGAGTCTTTGAGAGTTATGGAGTGTGGAGTCGCCAGGTGGAGGATTTAAGATTTTACCGTCCACCACAGTGATTTACCAAATCAGGCTGATTGGTCTCTTTCCCCAGCGGAGTCACCATTATGTTGGGGTTCCCATGTTTTGGCCAGATTGGCAAGACCAAAAGATGAGACAACATCATAACCACTTTGGGGCCCTAGGATCTAGCCCTCCTGGACCCGGAGAGGGATCTCTCCATAAATACAAAGAATGATCTATCTTTGAAAGCTCAAGATGAGGTATTAGGCTAGGTATGAAGCACAAAGGGGGTTTTAACATAATTTGGTTGGTTGGTTGTTGGGTTGGTCATGAGAATCATAGACTGAGAAAGTAATGGAAAGAAAGGAGCAGAGCAGCAGGATGTTTTAGCAAAGAGGATAGGTCAAGAAAGTGCCATCCATTGGGCTATGGAGTCATGAAAGCTAATTACATGCAACAACTAGCCAAGGCTTTCAAAGGGCAAGTCATCTACACTAAAGGATCCTTTTAGATAGATGATGAAATGGAACATTAAGGACTGAAAGTGAGAGAAGGAAAACAACCCAATTTCTGTCTATAGATCAGATCAGAGGTCATTTAACTCCAGACCTTATTATACATACTCAAAGGTAGCTTTCAATGGAGGAACAAAGGGGCAGCTTATAGATCGGACCAGAGGTCATTTAACTCCAGGTCAGCTTTAGCATGCTCCAAGGGAAAAAAAAGATAAGTTTAACAGAGCCAGGGTCTGTAGATCAGAGAAGGAATTTGAACCTTCAATGCTTTGACACCAGCAAGAGAACTTAGAAAGGCCAGCTGGTCGCACAAGGATCCTAGTGGACAGGGCTAACTCTAATCCCCAGTGTTTCCAAATCTTCCATCTTAAACCCAACAAGAACAACTAAGCAGCAGAAAAAATTAAAGGCAAGTAGAGCAGAAACATAGGGTACCTAACAAGGGTAAATCCTAAGCCAATATTCTGATGCGAGCCGGTAGAAAATGAAACAGTATGACAATGTAATAAACAGTGTTAGAAAAACATCACCAATAGTAATAGACCAGGATCCTGTGAAATTTACTTGATTAATTGATGCAAAACGAAATACATACACCGAGCCCAATGGCTGTTATAGTTCGTACTCTCTCTCCCTCCCAACCGTACTACAATACAAACTACTCCGCTATTCCCTCCCAAGACTATTCTAACAATCAAACCGAATCCCTCAACAGCAATCGGCAACAACCGAACAACAATAATATTTACAATATGTCCTCCATAATTCTTATAGGAGAAGAAAATAACAAGAATAGATATACATTTAATTTGTTTCATTAAGATAGAATGGCGGGAAGCGTTCATGCCCATGCCGCCTAATGTTTCTTTGTCGACTATGTACTGTAGTCCGGTTCGTAGCTCGTCGTGTCGATATTGACCTCTGATGTTTCTTGAATGTCCTTCTGGCTGTAAGGCCATCTGTTTTGTCTTCTGAAGCAAGTAAGGTGACTGAAAAGGTCTTCAGGTCTGCATGCTTCCATAATTGCAGTCCTGACAGTCTTTAAGAAGTTTTTGTCAGTGTAATTAACTGTTTCTAGGCTCGAGGAGGCATGGAGACTACTGTAGAAAGGTGTGCCTCTGGAGAAAACGTGTTCTGCTGATGTCAAACACAGATATGACTCGTCGCTGTGCTCTTTGGTCTTCAAACTGCGCTTCTCCCTTTGAATGCGGGATTAAGCGTTAATTACGTCAATAATAAGCATTAACCCCCTTGAATCTTCTCTGCTGATATACTTTGTTGCCGCTGTAATGGCCTCTATGTGCTTTCAACCACAGTGGCTGTTACTGTAGAGGCAGGGTGAAATCTCACTCCGTAAACCTTGCACAAAGAAATAAACATGTCAAACAATTTAGGGCAGTGGCGGAAGAACTGTTGTGGAGGCCCCGGGGAACGGTGGCGCGGACCGTTTGATCATATGCTGAAGTGGTGATCAACGGTTGGGATTTACAAACAGAGGGGTTAATAGTTGAATGGACGGAGAAATGATGTAAAGCCCAAGGTTCGAGGTTCGGGCAAATACAAAGGAAGCGGATCAAATGACTGGAGTCAGACCTTTAGGGGCGGGACCTGGCTAGGGCGGAGGGCGATTCATTTAGGACCGTCGGATCTCAGGAAGAGATCAACGGTGGAGATTGAAAGTTGAAGTTAATAAGGGCTCCGATGAAGAAAACTGATGGGGGGTGCGATTAGATCCCAGCCGTCGGATCTAAAGAAATGGATGGCTAAGATCGAATCGGCGGATCGCAATCGGGGGCACAAGGGTTGACACTTTTAAACTTTGCGATTGCAATGGCGCGATTGAGCGTTGGCCGTTGGATCCAAGGACCAGATCAATGGCCCACATTCAATCGGAGGGAGATGGAGTGGGGCGACGGGGTGATGATGCGATTAGCGCCAAGCTGTTGGATCTTGGACTAATCGGACAGTCGAGATTGGATCGTGGAAATCACAATCGCAAAGGGCGAAAGGTGGCAGCGATCGGAAAATGCGATTGCGATTGGAGCGAGAGAGCGAGAGCTGTCAGATCAACAGGGGAATCAATGGCTAGGATTATCATCGGTGGAGGAAAGAATGGAGCGACGGGAGGGGAGCGGGCTAAATCTGAACCGTTGGATCTGGAGGGATGGGCGGCTCAGATTGGATCGGGGTATCGCAATCGGAAGGAAAGGAGGAGTGGCACAGCAAAGTTCTGATTGCGATCGGAGCGGGAGTGCGATTAGCGCCCGGCCATTGGATCCAAGTGATAGATCAACGGTGGAGATTGCGGCGGAGGTCTCAAAGACCAGAACCCAATCGCATCAGAGTTTTTCTTATAACAAAGAAAAGCGCTTATCCGTAAGTTGCGATTGCGATTAGCGCCCAGGCCATTAGAGCTTGGTTCTGGGTGCGGGTCACATGGGGAAGTGGTTTGCGGGGCTAGGCCGAAAGGGGCTAGGCCTTAATATAAGGTAGAAAGTGGGTTTTTGGCCCATTTTAATGCATTTTAAGGCCAAAGAAGGGTAACGATAGAGAGGAAAAGGGTTTATTAAACCAAACAAAGAGTATTTGAAGAGTTTAAAAGGGAACTTGAGATGGTTTAGAGGGTTAGTGGGGGAAAAAGAGAGGAGTAAAAGGGGATGAAGCAGAGGTTTAGAAGGGATGATATAAGGGGAAAAGGAGGAGGCCTTTTGGGCATTTCTTCACAATCAGAGAGGCTTTATAACTGGAAACAGTAGTGGGGATTTATCAAAGGACAAGGGCATAAGGAGGCTTCAAGGATGATGTTTTTTCAGAGGCAAATGCATTCCTTGAAGGCTAAAAAACATTTTAGCCCCATGTTTGCTTGTAAAAAATTATAGGGGGCTAACACTACTAACTACAATAAGGGACTATACTAGTAATATAGGGACCTAACATGCTCCTCTCCTTCAAAAAGTGTTGTCCTCAACGCTTGAGTAGCTCTGGGTGCTTCTGTATAAAATTCTCATCCTCCCATGTAGAATATTCAGTGGGTAAGTTCTTCCACTTGATGAGATACTCTGAAATTGATCGATTCCATAGCTATCGAGTTCTTGTTTCCATGACCACTTCAGGTTCCAATATGATTTTTCCTTCCTCATCAAGTTCTGGCAATATTGTTTGAACTGGAATATTTTCACCTATAACCTTCTTTAAGCATGAAACATGGAAAACTGGATGCACTCGCGAAGAAGCAGGAAGCTCCAATTTGCATGCCATAGTACCAATCTTTTGCAACACCTTGTAAGGACCATAGTACTTTGGCGATAATTTATTATCCTTCTTAGCTTGCTTGAGGGACATTTGTTTGTATGGTTGTAGCCGTAAAAATACCCAGTCTCCCACATCAAAAATTCTCTCACTGCGATGTTGATCTGCCTGTTGTTTCATTCGATTTTGTGCCAAATTTAGGTTATCATTTAAGAGTTGGAGAACTTCTTGTTGATGCTCGATGTGATCCTCCACTTCTTCAACCCTAGAATTTTCCCTTAAAGAAGATGTGATGGATAGTGGATGATATCCATAAAGTGCCATAAATGGGGTCATTTTTGCTGCAGTATGGAAGGAAGTGTTATACCACCATTCAGCGAGAGGTAACCACTTGACCCATTGTGTTTGCTTATCAGATACAAAACAACGAAGATATCCTTCCAAACATTTATTTACTATCTCAGTTTGACCATCAGATTGAGGATGATAAGATGAGCTATGAGCTAATTGAGTACCCAAACAAGAAAATAACTCCGTCCAAAAATTTCCAGTAAAAATGGGATCTCTGTAACTCACAATAACCCTTGGGCTTCCATGTAGCTTTTGAATTCTATCCATAAATGTAGTAGCAACTGTACTTGCTTTAAACGGATGAGATAATGCACAAAAGTGTGCATACTTGGTAAGTCTATCAACTACCACCATGATGACATTCTTTCCTTCGGACTTAGGTAAACCTGTGATAAAATCCATTGAAATCTCCTCCCAACGTTGACTTGGAATGGATAAAGGTTGTAGAAGTCTAGGGGTCTTAATTGTCTCAACTTTATTCTGCTGGCAAACCAAACATTCCGTCACAAAATTTTGAATATAAAATTTAAGGCCATCCCAAAAAAATTCTTTCTTCACCCTGTGGTAAGTTTTTAAAAATCCCGAGTGTCCTCCTAGAGGAGAAGTGTGCAATTCCAGAAGAATCTTTTGTTTTAGTTGGGAATTCTTACAAAGATATAAGCGATCTTTGTACCATAAGGAATCCTTTTTCCAACTAAATGTATCAGATGTACTAGGATCTTGCTGCAACTTTTGAATGAGTATCCATACATCTTTGTCCTTCTTCCATTCATCTCTTGCTTCAGTTATCCAATCTGGTTGGATAATAGAAATGGCACAAAGCAATGCTTCCACCTCTTCATTCTTTCTTGAGAGTGCATCTTCAACAACATTAAGCTTTCCTTTTTTGTAGATTATTTCAAAGTCATAACCCAACATCTTTGTGACCCATTTTTGCTGCTCTTCTGAAGATAGCCTTTGTTCCAAAAAGTGTTTAAGACTATCATGATCAGTTTTTACCTTGAAGTGTCTTCCCATTAGGTAAGTTCGCCATTTCTTTAGTGCATGCAGTATTGCTAACATTTCCTTCTCATAAATAGGTTTCTGTAAATACTTTCCTTTGATTGAACGACTTTCAAAAGAAATGGGTCTTCCTTCCTGCATTAAAACAGCACCAATTCCATTTCCTGAGGCATCACATTCCACAATAAAGGTTTTTGTGAAGTCTGGCGTAGCTAAGACCGGTGCTAGGCACATTGCCTATTTAAGATGTTCAAAGGCCTTAGTTGCTTCAGGAGTCCATGAAAATGCATCTTTCTTCAATAATGTTGTTATAGGTGCTGCTATTCTCCCATAATTCTTAACAAACTTGTGATAATACCCTGTTAACCCGAGAAATCCTCGCAACTGCTTTATGGTTGTGGGGACTTTCCATTCCTTAATGGCTTTAATTTTGTTAGGGTCTACTTTAACACCCTCGTGAGATACAATATGACCCAGATATTCCACCTCTTGTATTCCAAAGAAACATTTGGATGTTTTTGCATATAATTGTTTCTCCTGCAATAGTTTGAGCACCCTGTCAACATGTTCAACATGATCCTTCCAAGACCTCTTGTAGATTAGTATATCATCAAAAAATACTAGCACAAATTTTATAAGGAAGGGTTTGAAAATGGAATTCATCAACCCTTGAAATGTAGAAGGTGCATTGCTAAGGCCAAAAGGCATGACCAAAAATTCATAATGACCCTCATGAGTTCGAAATTTTGTTTTCAGAATATCTTCAGTCTTCATTCTAATTTGATGATATCCTGAACGAAGATCCAACTTGGTAAAATAAATTGCTCCATGTAATTCATCCAATAATTCATCAATCACAGGAATGGAAAATTTGTCTTTAATGGTGAGCTTATTGAGCTCTCTATAATCTAGACACATTCGCCATGATCCATCCTTCTTGTGTACCAATACTACAGGAGCAGAGAAAGAACTTTGACTAGGTTGAATTATACCCGCCTCTAACATTTCTGCAATCATACGTTCAATTTCGCTCTTTGGAAGTAAGGATATCTATAAGGCTTGATGTTTGGAGGAACACTTCCTGGAATCAAATGAATAGCATGATCATGATCATGAATAGGTGGGAGTCCTTTGGGAGTTTCAAACACCTTGGAATGATTGTCCAAGACTTGTTGGAGATCTGCAGAAATATATGATTTTGATGTTGGAACTTCTAGTGAGCATAATTGTGCAATTACGCCTCGTTGTTCTTTCTTTAGAAGCTTTGTCATGACATTAGAGCTTATTATCCTTCCCGGCTTCCCTTCAATACCCCGTAATTCGACTTCCTTTCCTTCTGAAAAAAAATTCAAGAAAAGTTCTTGAAAATTAAAAACTACCGTCCCCAAAGATTGTAACCATTGTACTCCTAGTACAACATCAGCACCTCCCATAGGAATGGAAAGCATTGGACTAGTCAATACATATTCCCCCATGGTTAGCTTGATATTATGGCATTTTCCAGAGAAATTTATACTTCCTCCATTTGCAACCATCACTTGACATTCTGGTGCTGGGTATAGGAAACAATTTAATTCCTTGGCTACCTTACAATGAATAAAATTATGGGTGCTACCTAAATCAATCAACACTATTACCTTTTTCTTCTTGATATGTCCTTCTATCTTGAGAGTTTCAAGAGTGGTAATTCCTACCAGTGCATTGATATGGTCGGATTCATTTCTTCCCCTTCTATGGCTGGTTCCTGGTGTATATCCTCTTCTTGTTCATTTTCTTCTTCCTCTTCACAATCTATGTAAAATAATTTCTTCTCAACACACTTATGACCTTTAGTGTATTTTCTATCACAACTGTAGCAAAGCCCTTTTGCTCTTTTTTCTTCCAATTGTTGTGGTGTCAACCTTGTAGGTTGTGGAAATCTAGGCGTAGCAACACTTCCTTCTTTATAGAATTGAGTGGTAGGCTTCCTTGTCGCCATAATTTTACATTCAACTTTTCTTGCCAACCTCAATGCCTTCTCCAATGAATCAGGTTCCAAAACGCGAACTTCATGTTGGATGTTATCCTTTAAAGTGCCTAGGAAGAGATCAATCCTGTGTTCCTCTCGAATATCAGTTACCCTTATATTCAATTTTTGGAAGTCCTCAATGTGCTGCCCCACTAAACCCTTTTGTTTGAGATTTATCAATTGGCTAAAGAGGGTGTTGCTCTTTGTATCCTCATAATGTGCTATCATTTCCTCTGTAAAAATTGACCAAGTGACAATTTTTTTATGGGAGCAAAGCCATCGATACCATACAAATGTATTTTGTTCTAAATGTAAAGTTGCAATGCGTACCTTTTGTGTGTTTTACACATTATTGAGATCAAAATATTGCTCCATCTGTAGTATCCATGTTACGGGATCCTTGCCATCAAATTTCCTCATATCCATCTTTGGAATATGGTGGTTCTTCAATCCAACATTAGAGTTTATGAAATCACGATTAACATTTGTTTTGTCCTCATCATGAGTTTCTTCTACTATCTTTTTGCCATTAGGAATCATTTATTGTATCAACTTTGACAAACCTTCCTTCAAACCTTCCATGTCTTCCTTCAAAACTTTCATTTTTTCTTCCATACCATCCTTCAAACCTTCCATTGTAGCTTCCATACCTTTCTTCAAACCATCCATCTTAGCTTCGACGCTTTTCTTCAAAACATCCATTTCATTTTTTGTTGCTCTTTGCGAGAGAGAAATTTGGTGCATTTGCTCTTGTAATTTTGTTATGTCATGTTGCATTTATTCATCTTCATGAGCCATAGTAGAGCCTTATGAAGGCTTAATGGGTGTTGAATTATTTTTAGGGGGAATTTTAGAACCCAATATTGATATCTAATCTACAATATACCCTTGGAATCAATTCAAATTGATTCTTCAAACAAAAATTATGCGATTCAGAAAAAAATACACACCTTTTTTTTGCTTTTGAGGAGCTAGATATTGAAATTGAATTATCTATGTGATTAAGGATCTTCAATATCTAAAATTTGGCCTTGAGTTATCTCTCTGAATCCTCTTTCAAATGCCCGGGTCTAACCACGTGTCTTCCCATTTGCTTCTTTGGCTCTGAAATTGATAGAAAAGAAACTACAGTCTATGTAATTCCAGCCAATTTTTACATAATTCCAATCTGATTCTCAGAGAGAGAGTTGTGAATATTTTCCCACGATCACCTCTTTGAGGTGAAATTTAGGAGCCTAAAAAAGACCTAACGTCCATAGATCATATCTCCGACAATATTGCGAACCAAGCTCTGAAAATTTTCGATGATATTCCTCGGGATTTTAGCTTCGCACTCTAAATATTTCAGCTTCTGAACTTTCGTATAAAAACGTTATAGTGAAAATTCCATGATTACCTATTTGGTGCAGCAAAACCCTAGAATCCAAAGCTCTGATACCAAATGTTGTGAAACCAGCTCCAAGAATAGAAGAAAAGAGATATCAACACCTTAGAAATAAGACACTTCGAGGGGGAAACCTCCAATAGATTACATGAATGAACATTTCTTGGATGATACAATTGACAAAACCTCCTTTCTATATATAGGAGTCCATGGGGCCACAATGTAATCCTAGCCGACCTAACAATAATAATGTAAGGGCATAATAATAACAATATGGGGGTTACAGGAGTACAAAGATAACAATAAGGGGGTTACTCTAACAACAATAAGGGACTATACTAGTAATATAGGGACCTAAATGTTGATATATAGAGACAGAGGGAGACAGAGATATAGATGGAAGGCGAATAGAAAGAAGATATATATGGATACAAGGAGGGAGGGACAAATATATTGATAGATATGGAGTGAGAGAGCGTGCGCGTTTGGCGAGGTGAGATAAAGAGGCAGAGAAGGAGAGATGGAGGGATATATAGATATAGATGGAGGGGGGAGAGAGGGTAGAATATTTCTTGCACTAGATGCATTTATTTCAGTGTAAATGGTGAATTCTAATCATATTTGATTGATTGCACTAGATCCACTGATTTTAGTGTAGATGTTGATTTCTAATGATATTTGATTACTTTCACTAGATGCAATGATTTCAATGTAGATGATTTCTAATCATATTTGATTGTTTGCACTAAATACATTGATTTAAGTGTAGATAGTGATTTCTAATCCTATTTGATTTCTTGCACTAGATGCATTAATTTCAATGTAGATGTTGATTTCTAATTATATTTGATTGCTTGCACTAGATGCATTGATTTCAATGTAGATGATTTATAATCCTATTTGTTTGGTTGAACTAAATGAATTGATTTCAGTGTAGATGGTGATTTCTAATACTATTTGATTGCTTACACTAGATGGATTGATTTCAGTGTAGATGTTGGTTTTTAATCCTATTTTCCTACTTGCGCTAGATGTCTTGATTTGAGTGTACATGTTGATTTCTAATCCTATTTGATTACTTGTAGAAACTTTATAACCCAACCCCGGTTTTCAGTTTCTCCTTATTTCTCCCATAAAGTTAAATGCTCATTCCCATAGCCATACATTCAACAAGCTAGAAAAATAAATATTTTCTGAAAACACAAATTACGGAATTTCACGGTGCTAAAATGCAGAAATAAAAACTCAGAAATATATCAGCCACACACAGAAAATGACACGTTGATTTTTGGTCAACATGACCCTGGAAAAACCCCCTACAACTCTTGAGGAAAATCAGTTCGAAAGCTTCTCTTTATTTCTGAATATTGGTTTTACAGTGAGACAGAAAATACAGTAAAAATTCCAGCAACCAAAATTACAGACTTATTTCGATTTTCGTGCTTGCACACTGCCTCGAAAATTGTGCCAAATCAGCAACTTGCAAAACATAAATTATTACAGCATTAATGACAGCAATAAATGTTATACGTCCACCTCGGAAAACATGCTGGAATCAGTGGTATGATATTGTACGGATTTGTACAGCAGTCCTCCTCGAAATTTGTGCCCAGAAACAGCCTTGAAATCAGCGCTGAAGCTGCTATCCTTTTTCTCAATTTTTGTGCCGAAAAATCAGCAGCACTTCTCCACGATTTATGTGCCTAGATTTCTACCTCAAACTTTGTGCTTAATGTTGTTGCCCTCTTCCTCAATTTTCGTGCCTCCCTTTCTTGGAAACAATGCCTCTCTCTTGCTGTACAGATTTATGCCGTGGGATTTGTACCAATAAATGTTGCTATACTTTTTGCTGAATCTCCTCACTGTTGCCCTCTTTCTTCTCACTTCTTATAAAATCTCTTTAGCTTTGTCTTCTCCTCTCTCAATCTGCTCATGAAAGAATGAATGACCTTTTCCCTCATTTTCCTCCTTTAACCTAACCCTAAGTGACTTTTCGGGAATCCCTAAATCTAATGGCTGAGATAGCTTTAGATCTAGGGTTGAGATTAAATGCTCATTTAAATCTCACTTTCTATATTTTAATTCACCCCACTTTAATAAAGACCCACTTAGTCATTTATTTCCAAAGTCACTTTTCACTTTCTAATTTCACATTGACTTTATTAAAGTCACTTTAAAATTAGACTTTAGTAACTCTATCACTTAAAGTCACTTTTAAATTAGATTTGACTTTATAACTTTATAAAGTCACTTTAGGAGAAAAATTAAATTATTTTGGACACTTTTCCCTAGGCCAAAGATCAAAGCCTTAGGGAACCACCTGTCCTCCAGTAACCAAATTTGAACACTCCCTCTTACCGAGGAAGGTGTTCCTCACCACACCCATCTTGTCTCTAAAGTAGACACGCTTGCCCCATGGTAAGGCTTTGGTAAGAATATCTGCAACTTGCTCATCAGTGGGAATATACTCAAGCTTCACAGCTCCCTTCTGAACATAGTCTCTGATAAAATGATATATGATGCCAATATGCTTTGACCTGTCATGAAATACTAGATTCTCTGTGAGTTTAATGCAACTCTGATTATCATAGCATATCACTGAAGGTCTCAACGGCTGACCAAATAATCCAAACAACATCTTACAAAGCCATATGGCCTCACAACTAGCTAGACTAGCTGCCATGTACTCTGCTTCCACTAAACTCAATGCTACTGACTGCTGCTTTCAGCTAAACCATGACACCACTGCAAAACACAACCCAAAACATCACCCTGAAGTGTTCTTCCTATCAGAAGCACAACCTGCCCAATCAGAATCAGTGTAGCCTACCAATCTGACTCCATCCCCCTGCTTATAATCTAGACCATAATCCACTATCCCCTGCAAGTACCGCAAAATGTGTTTTGCAGCAACCCAATGCACCCTCCTAGGCTCACACATGAACTGGCTCATCGTGTTGACTGCAAAACATATATCTGGTCTAGTGTTGACCAAATACATCAAGGAACCAATCTGTTATCTATACAATGTGGGGTCCACCAACTCGGAATCTGAAGCGTGAAGCTTCTTCTAGTTGGTGATCATCAATGTCAACATGGGTCTACAATCCTCCATGTGGAATCTTCCAAGGATGTCCACAAAATGCTTCCCCTGCCCCAGGAAGAAATGCCCCTCCTCCTGCCATGCCTCCAAACCCAAAAAGTAATGCATCAAGCTAATGTCCTTCATCGCAAACTTTGATGCAATATCTCTCTTGTAGTGCTCTATGAGTCTCTCTGCACACGTACTGACCAATTCATCCACATACAACACCAGAATGAGAGGCTCCTCACCTATCACAATAAAGTAAAGGTTCGGATCTGCATCACTCTTTGTGAAACCCAACTCCTGCAAGTATGTATCTATCTTGGAGTACCAAACTCTAGGAGCTTGCTTCAGGCCATAAAGGGCCTTCTTTAGTCTGCACACATGGGACTCCTTCCCATGTACCTCAAAGCCCTGTGGTTTCTCAATGTACACCTCCTCCTATATGAAGCCATTGAGAAATGTGGTCTTCACATCCATCTGGTGAATCTTCCAACCCATCTCTGCTGCTAACGATATGATGGAGAAAATTGAAGTATATCCAGCCACGAGAGTGAAGGTCTCCTCATAATCAACTCCCTCTACCTAGGAGAACCATCTAGCCACAAACCTTGCTTTGAATTTCTCAATGCTGCCATCTGCAACATGCTTTACCTTGTAAATCCATCTGTAAGTAACCACGGATTTGCCCTCAGGCCTCTGCACCACCTCCCAAACATCATTCTTCATGATAGGAGAATGCTCCTCCTGCATGGCCTCTCTCCAGAGCTGCTGGCTAGCTGCCTCCTCATAGCTCGAAGGCTCAGCGTCAATGATGTTGGCAACCATTCCCGAATATCTACAAAACCTCTCAGGTGTTCTACTCTCTCTGACCGGCCTCTTAGGCCCAGCAACAGATGTGGCCTCTCTCAAGGTCTCCTGAAGCCACTTGGGCTTCCTCTTCCCTGAGCACACTTCTCCCACCAGAGAATGAAACTCCTCCTCATCATCATCAGGAGCCTGAACTCCTAACCATCTGTTTGATGTCCTCCTTCCTGAACCTAAACCTGTAGACACCGAAGTACCGTGTGAACTGTCCATCAGTGGACTCCCTAGTGAACTGCTCTGCATGTTGCCCGAAGCACCACCCCTGTAACTCTGCGAGCCACTTTTCACTGATGGACCTGACACCGTAATCGATGTACCTCCGGATCCTCCTAATCCCTACCCACTGGATCCCTATGCCTGACTAAGCTACTCCTGAGGGTCTGGATGATTCAGATACTCTAACTCCCTGACCTCCTAAAAGCCCTATCCTCCTCAAACTTCACATTCCGCCTAACAACAACTCTCCTTTGTGCGGGAATATAAATCCTAAAGGCCTTCGAGGTCTCATTGTAACCCACAAAGACACCCTTCTCTGTGGTGGGCTCTAGCTTGGTCCTCTTCTCCTTGGGTACGTAGGAGTATGCAATACACCCAAAGATACAAGGATGACCAACATCAGGCTTCTTCCCAGAAAAATCCTGCTCCGGAGTCACATGCCCCAAAGCACGATGCAAACTCCTGTTCTGCAAATATACAGTAATATTGCAGGCCTCTGCCCACAAAAACAATGGTAACCCCTGATCATGTAACATGGCTTTGGCAGCCCAATGATGGATCTGTTCTTCCTCTCCACAACCTCGTTCTATTGGGGGTTGTAAGGAACTGTGAACTCCCTCCTAATTCCTGCCTCCGCACAAAACTCAACAAACTCACCAAGGGTGTACTCTCCTCAGGGACTTGATCTTTGTTAGGTAAACTTGACTCGGGATAGAGTCAAAGTTGACTAGGGTAAATAGTAGTGGTTTTGGGGCACATGGTTTTGTGCACCCATGGTTTTGACCCATGGTATTGCATGTAATGGAGCCTATAAAAGGCTGGGAATACTTCGTTGTAATGCAAGGCATGGAGGTGAGCGGTGAAGGCTCACTTGGCCAGATTGGCCAAGGTTTTGGCCAATGTTTAATGAAATTTCATTGGTTGGGTTTTTCCCCAGATTTGGGGTTTTCCCGGTTAAAAATTGTGTTTATGTTTGTGCTTTGTTGCTAGGTTCTTTATGTTTATTTTTCTCTCAGTAAATATTTTATTATTTCTGCCGTAAAACCTTAACAACTGGTATCGGAGCTAAATGTTGGCTTCAGAGGGATGCTTTTGTTGCCAAGGGTTTAATTGGCCTGTGAATGGAGATATGATTGTGTTGCACTAATGATGTAGATCTGGATCTAGAATGTAAGGGTTTAGAAGAGCAGAAAAAGTAGATCGAATAGCCGAGGAAAGGAAGCATCGTTGTGAGACTACTAGGTGAATAGTGGTCAAAGTTGTGACAGAAAGCTCACAGACACGTTAGAAAGATCGATGTTGAGTTTGTTTGAAAATCAGATCTAGGCAAAGATCAGATCTGGGTGCAAGTAGCTGGTGAGAAGAACCATTGGCGGGCTTGGAAACCAAACATCGATTTCCAGCTACGGCCTGCAAAACGATCTCTTTAGGATTGCGCACTAAGATTTATGTGCAGAAGCCAGTATTTGCACCGCTCGGAATGAAAAATTCCGTTCACATACACCTGGGATATATTTGCAATCACATCGTCAACGAAACTGATGCGCTGGTGCAGGATCACTCAAAAAGGGAATTTCCATTCTTAGAGGTCAAGGCGTGAGCAGGCATAACGTTTTTAGTTTGTTTTATGATTGTCAGTGTCATAGATGTCATCCTATTGCACGTTTTGTTGAAGGAGGAGCCACGAGTCAAGTTTAGTGGAGTATATGATAGATGTGGATTCTCATATGTGGAGCATGTGCCGCAGCAAGGTGAATTTCTTCAGGATCATATCCGTTCTGTCCGGGCTGATTGCGGTGGGCAAGTGGTTTGATGAGATTTGCAACTGGAAGAATCCCATCACGACAGTGCTGGTGCATATCCTGTTTCTCATTCTGGTATGGTACCCGGAGCTCATCCTGCCCACTGTATTTCTCTACATGTTACTGATTGGCATATGGCATTATCGATGGTGCCCTCGACACCCGCCTCACATGGACACTCGCCTTTCCCATGCCAAGGCAGTGCATCCTGATGAACTCGACGAGGAATTCGACACTTTCCCAACTTCAAGAAGTTCTGAGATTGTGAGGATGCGGTATGATCGGTTGAGGAGTGTTGCCGGCAGAATACAGACTGTGGTCGGAGACTTGGAAACAAAGGGTGAAATATTTCAGTCTCTCTTGAGCTGGAGAGATCCCCGTGCCACAACCATATTTGTCACCTTTTGTTTCTTCACGGCCATAATTCTATGTCATTATGTTCCGAGTAATGTCAGTTATATGCTGCGCCACCCAAGGTTTCGATACAAACTTCCTTCTGTTCCGCTTAATTTCTTCAGGAGGTTGCCGGCACGAACTGATAGCATGTTGTAAGTTGTTTGAGAAATCAATTCTGAGGATATGGAATTATATTGTTGCTTTAGAGAGGTCTTGGTCTCTAAATCCATAGAGTTAGAAACTATGGGGATTGGTTACATGCAAAGTGTTTGACAGAATGTGTCAATCAAATTATTTGAAGAACGAGAGGAAATGTGCATGTAAATTAATTAAATTGATGAACCATGTATCTGAAGGGAATTCCAAGAGGACTGGCGGTTACAGAGGCTGGTGACCCATGTAATCCGGTAGATGGATTCTTTTTATATGGACATTGATGTCATTCGGCATATTGATGTACAACTATGATGTCCTCTTTGGAGAGGACATCATGTATGAATGTAGAGAATGGTCATACAAAGAATAGCAACAATGAAACAAAAAAAAATATTATAATGGAGTTAATGTTTTACATGTAAATGGGCATATTGTTCTAAAACCTGGTATGGCATGCGTACCCCTGGGTAATCACTGCTAAATTCTGGGTTAGACCTAGGTGATAGGGGGGATGTCAAGTTAACAATTACCCTGGGTAAAAATTTGAGGGGGGAGGAGCTAGAGTGAGCGGGGTTGTCTCATTTAGCAGGTTTGGCTGGATTTAGTCAATAATCCCCAAGTCAAGTTTAAGGGGGGGATTTTTAGGTAAACTTGACTCGGGATAGAGTCAAAGTTGACCAGGGTAAATAGTAGTGGTTTTGGGGCACATGGTTTTGTGCACCCATGGTTTTGACCCATGGTATTGCATGTAATGGAGCCTATAAAAGGCTGGGAATACTTCGTTGTAATGCAAGGCCTGGAGGTGAGCGGTGAAGGCTCACTTGGCCAGATTGGCCAGGGTTTTGGCCAATGTTTAATGAAATTTCATTGGTTGGGTTTTTCCCCGGATTTGGGGTTTTCCTGGTTAAACATTGTGTTTATGTTTGTGCTTTGTTGCTGGGTTCTTTGTGTTTATTTTTCTCTCAGTAAATTATTTATTATTTCTGCCGTAAAACCTTGACAATCTTCCGACCTGTCTGAGTCTCCACAAGAGCTCTGAACTCCTGAAACTTCTTGAAGACCTCACTCTTGGTCTTCAAGAAATAAATCCAGGTCCTCCTAGAGTGATCATCTATGAATAAAACATAATACTCATATCCACTCAAGGAAACATGAGACATCCCACCGCTCACATCGGAATGAATCAAATCAAGTATCCCAGTCAATCTACTGTCACTGCTAAGTAAAGGGGATTTGGCAAACTTGCCCATAGCGCATCCTCTACATGTATCATAGTGATCAGTACAGAAATCTGGCACACCTGTAGTGATCTCCTGCAATGTCCTCAAGGCTCCATGATACATGTGCCCCATTCTATGGTGTCAAATCTCGCACAACTCTGAACTGCTAGCTCTGTTGTTGGTACTACTGCTCAATGCCAAAAGGGGTTGAAATGCAAACATGTACACCTTTGCATAGCATACACCAATCACTCTAGCTGAATCAGCTGGAGCACCCCTGGGATATATCAGCACCTGTCCTCTCCTGAACAATATCTCATATCCTCTGTCCTCCAATGCTGAGACGGATATGAGGTTCTTCCTCATCCCTAGCACATATAGAACATCTGACACATTCAAGGGAGGTTTGGGTTCCCTATATAATGTCAATGTCCCCACACCGACTACTCTAACAACGTTTTCATCTCCGAGTACTACCTCTATATCAGTGCCACTCTCTGAAAGCTCTGAGAAGAACTCACGGACTCTTGTCATATGACATGAAGCTCCACTGTCAACATACCAGATACCTGAAGATGCTCCACTAGTGGAGGGAAATGCACACTCCCTCTCAATCTCCATGGCAAGTGATCCTGCACTAGTGGACTCACAAGTAATGAACCCAAACTCCTGGTCAAAGTTATCCGTAAAGTCCTTTATCTCTGTTGATGCTTCCATGCTCTGGTTCTTCCCCTTCTTCTTCTTCTCTGGACACACAACTACATAGTGTCCCATCTTCTGAAAATTCCAACACTTCACCTTGGAATAGTCCTTTTGCGTGTTCCCTTTTTTACCTTTACCTTTGCCTTTTCCCCCACCAACACTTGTGGAAGCTTGCTTCTTTCCCTTGCCTTTCTTGCCTCCAGCCAACAGTGCTACATCCTCATCCTACTCAACTGGTTTGGCTTCCCCAAATTGGCTCTTTCTAATTTATGTTTGTATGCAATCATCCCAGAACCTCTCCCAAGAGGTAAGGGTCTCACATGCACAAACCCCGTCAGCAATGTTTAGCCATGAACTAGGAAGGCCATTCAGTGCAATCTGCACCAACTCAGTGGGTGGAATGACCTCTCCAACTGTTGTTAATGCATCTCTCACATTAGTAATCTTTGTGAGATATCCAGCTGCACTAATGGTCTTACCCATCTTAATGGTATTCAGCTTCTCCCTTAGGACCATTTTCCTATTCTCATTGGTACTCTGGTAGAGATTGGTCAATGTTGTCCACATCTCATGAGCATATCTCTTTCCTCTCACATCAAGAATGCAATGGTCTTTGATTCCATCTAGAATCAGTCTCTTGCCCTTGTTATTCTTTTTATTAAATGTTTCCAACTGAACAACATCAATAGGCACATTAACAGGGTGATGTACGGTATGCACCATGATATCCCAGACTTCTCCCTCCTCAAATATGCTCTGCATTCTCTCCTTCCAAACATTGTATTTGCTATGCCCATCCAATCTATCCTCCAACCTCAAGCCCAAAGACATGCTTGTTGTCCTAATAATCTGAAAATAACACTATTGTAGTAAAGGTATTATGTGTGAAAAATCAGCTTACTGTAATTTTTCTTTTTGTTGTCTCAAACTGCACTTTTCAGCAAAATAGCTCTAATACCATGTAGAAATTTTATAACCCAACCCCAGTTTTTAGTTTCTCCTTATTTCTCCCATAAAGTTAAATGCCCATTCCAATAGCCATACATTCAACAAGTTGGAAAAATAAATATTTTCTGAAAACAAAAATTCTAGAGATTTCACAATGCTGAAATGCAAAAATAAAACTCAGAAAAATAAATCAGCCACACACAGAAAATAGACATGTTGATTTTTGGTCAACTTGACCTTGGAAAATTCCCCTACAACTCTTGGGGAAAACCAGTTCGAAAGCTTCTCTTTATTTTCTGAATATTGCTTTTACAGTGAAACAGAAAAATACGGTAAAAATTCCAGCAACCAAATTTACAGACTTATCTCGAATTTCGTGCTTGCACACCACCTCGGAAATTGTGCCAAATCAACAACTTGCAAAACAGAAATTATTACAGCATTAATGTCAGCAATAAATGTTGTACGACCACATTGGAAAATGTGTTGGAATCAATTGTACAATATTGTATGGACTATATGGATTTGTACAACAACCCTCCTCGAAATTTGTGCCCAAAAATAGCCTTGAAATCAACGTTGAAGATGTTGTCCTTTTTCTCGATTTTTGTGCCAAAAAATTAGCAGCACTTCTCCTTGATTTTTGTGCCCAAATTTCTTCCTCAAACTTCGTGCTTAATGCTGCTACCCTTTTCCTCGATTTTCATGCCTCCCTTTCTTGGAAACAATGTCTCTCTTTTGCTATACAGATTTCTATCTTGGGATTTATGCCAATAAATGCTACTATACTTTTTGCTGAATCTCCTCACTACTGCCCTCTTTCTTCTCACAGCTTAGAAAATCTCCTGAGCTTTATCTTCTCATATCTCAATCTGCTCATGAAAAAATGAATGACCTTTTCCCTCATTTTCCTCCTTTAACCTAACCCTAAGTGACTTTTGGGGAATCCCTAAATCTAATGGCTGAGATAGATTTAGATCTAGGGCTGAAATTAAATGTTCATTTAAATCTCAATTTCTATTTTTTAATTCACCCCACTTTAATAAAGATCCACTTAGTCATTTATTTCCAAAGTCACTTTTCACTTTCTAATTTCACATTGACTTTATTAAAGTCACTTTAAAATTAGACTTTAGTAACTTTATCACTTAAAGTCATTTTTAATTAAATTTGACTTCTTATAACTTTATAAAGTCACTTTAGAAGAAAAAAATTAAATTTTTTGGACACTTCTTCTCAGGCCAAAGATCAAAGCCTTAGGAACCATCTCGTCCTCCCAGAAATCAAATTTCAACATGAAACTATATAGAAAGAACAATACCATCACCATCATCTAAGTGAATATAAAGGAACCGTAGAAGAGAAGCATGAACACATAGAGACACCGGGATTGTCCCACTGTGAAAACCCACTATGGGAGAAATCCTCAAATTCTTCTTCTTAGATCGTCATCAAATGATTTAGCGACGAGAGTACAATGATCCATAGATCCATATCTTCATGATGTAGTAAAACAATTACACATGCATAATGTGACCTTAACATAACTCGTTGAAGGAAATCGATTATGAGAATTGAGATGCAATCGACACTAGTTAAAGCATCAGATAAATATTTTTGACATCACAAGATGACCACAGATACACTTTCACAAAGAAAAATAAATAGAGAAGATCTCGTAGATCTACAACATTAAGATCATGGATCCGATGGATCACTAAGTGATCTCAACTAACAAGTCCCTAGATCCGAATCCATGATGCTAACAAAGACCGATCTAAGGAAACTATGACCGAGTACAATTGTATGAAGGCATCGTACAAGCACCATCGTATCCTGACCCATATTTTCCCCAGTTAAAATCCCTCATATACCCCTAACACTCTCATCCCATGGTCAAGCCCTTTCACAACCTAGACGCCAGGCCCGCTACCGAGGTCCTTATTAGCCCGAAACCACAATGCCCCCATCATTGAAGCTCGACGACCATACTTCCTGCCAGCCTCGCCTTGCGACCTTAACACATCCCCGCCTATGGATCTATCCCGAAAACCGTGTATATCGTGTTCGTGGCTCGTGCTCGCAAGACCCGCATCTATGCGAGCTCTTGCCCGTGATCCCAAACCTTAGACGAGGTTCTCCCGATGAACCTATGCAAGCCAAAATAGAAAATATGATCCAAAGCGAAAAGTGCAAGAGGAAAATATCACGAGCGAATGTAAGAATGACCCCGAGGACAATTCTATTTATAAGCCTATGCTCTGGCCCCGTTGCTGATAATGTGGTTAGGTCAACCCATCATCATCATCTAACAAAGAAAACCGACCAAAAAGAGGCTAAAAAGGTGAAATCTCTTTCCATGAGCTTTCATCAGCGCTATCACACATTATCGATACCATATCAATGAGGTAAAAAATTCTAAGACATCCAATAGATCTTATGCATATCAAGAGTTAAGAGTACCATTTACTAGAGTTAGAATCAAGATCTCAAAAACAATGGGGGACAAAGAAGCCAAACATCAAGCATGCTACTATATCCAAGATCAATAATAAGTAGCCTCGTAGAATCAATAAGATCATCATGATCAAAACATTCAATACCAGTGCACCATTTCATCATAGGAAACATAAATCCTAATCACTTTCATATGGCGATGAAGCCATTCGAGAAGGATACATTCTTAACATACCATAGGGCTTACCTAGCCATCCAACAGGAATAAACATAACATTATCCCATACCCTTGCTGATCATGTCAGCCCCTATTAAAATTTTGGCCGCAATCCCGCTTAAACCTTTCAACCCCTCTTTTGCCTCACAATCATTTTTCCGCCATCGTTTCCATTTCCGACTCCCAAATCACATTAAAAAAAAAGGTCACAGTAACCCATATTCGAACACATATAAGGTTTAGAACCCTTCGGCCCCAGCCCATCAACCTTTTTCTTCTCCACTGCGACCTAGGCGCTTAGACCAAGCGCTAGCTTGGAGAACGCTGACCGGCAGGGATATCGGGCGCAGACAACCGTCAATATGCAAAGATCCGACGGCATTCGGCAAGTCTTCATCGCGCCCGTGGCCCACTCCGTTCATCGCTAAAATCGCCTATCCGCCGTCCCACGAAACCCAGACACGCCGCGCACACCCACCCCGTGGTCCCCACGCCGTGCACCGTGCGAAACCCGCCCTAGCTTTCTATCGCACCGTTGGGTAGGGGGGGGGCGTATTTTATTTTTTGGAGCAATTCAGCGATATTTTTCCACATGTCCCCACGTACGCTCAAAAACCGTCTTCCATCGCGTGTTATCGTTCGTCCGCAGATCCCACGTGATATTGTTATATACCGTCCGATCCGGCGTGGGTCATCCAACCCGTAATCGCGATGCGCAGATGCACGGCAAGTTAATCCAAGTCACGTTGCCCCCGACCCACCATTTCATCACCCTCCGATACATTTTCCACCGTCGATCTCTTCCCCGAGACTCCGGACGGTTTCATATCACCTACCTCCCCACCGGGGGCCGACACGCATGTCTTCTTCCCCGTCACCTTCCGTTCCACGTGTTTGTCGTATTCTTCCCTCCGCCCTTATATATTTCATTCATTAGTCAAATTTCAATGTTTTACGTTAAAAACTTTCACCAGTCCATCCTCCATCGTTTCACTGCATTTTGCCGCCACCCTGCATTGTCCCACCATTTTTCCATGTATGCACGACCATTTTCATTGACCCCACCACATCCACCATCCCCATGCAGAGTTTTCCTAATGAGTTTGCGGGTTTTGCAGGATTACAGCGGCGGAAAACTGCCATGATTTACATTGTCTATCACTGTAATGGAGAGCACATCAAAAGGACCATTTTTCAGAGGCTGGAATTATGGAGAAAGGCTTGGGAAGGTATGTCGACAAGACTTCCATTAAAGAAGCAGGGTTAAAATCTGTCAAACCCTCCAGAGTCATTCAAAGCACAGATTGCGCAGATGGAGACATTAATGGAGCAGCAGAGAAATATCAGTGAATGATCGAGGAATTCAACGTTCAGAATTAAAGATCTTAAACCTTAATTCAGGGTTTAGAAGGCAGAGGGTACCATTCGCAGAAAACAATACCCTAAAGTTTTCTTTTCAGCACCATTTTCTTTCAGGAAAGAATGGAATGTCTAGGTGATTTTACTTCTTTGTCGTGTTCCTGAAGAGACTTCTACCCAGTGCATTTATTTCAGAAAGCAGGCAGCAGAGTACATACAACGCTACAGAGTCATCCAACAATATGTGCGTGCACGTTTCCGCCATCTTGTCTTAATGAGGCAAATTAAATGTTCATCACCTACTCCCTTTTCGAGCTTTCTTTTTCTCCTATAAAGCTCTCGAAGAACAGATGATTTAGAGGTTCCAGATTTTATCAGAAAATTATGCAGTAAGAGAATTTTTGTACGCATTTTGTAAAAATTCTCATATGAATGTACAGAGCCCGTTGGGTCTCAGTGAGGAGGAGTTCCATCTTTAAAGAGGATTCTGGTCTTTGGTGTCTCGCAGTGTGTAACTTTCTTTTATATGTGCTAATTCAATTGCTCATTTCGTTTCATATGTTTTCTTGTATCATGTTTTTGGAATGCGAGTGGCTCACTGATTTTGGTATGGAGTTATCCTAGTTGATACCCATGCTCGAATTAGTCAAGCACTTTAAATATGGCTCAGGCATGATATACTGTTCCACTATTCACTGCAATCATTTTTCTGCTATATTAGTTTCTTTGGGAGGTTATTTTTAAAACACTATTGTCATGTATGGATTCTTAAATTGGTAATCCCATTACATGGTGATATTGTGTATCTAGATATCAGCGCAATGAAAACTAGTATTCTCTTAATCTTTCTTACACAGCCACACCTTCTGATAATTGGTTTCTGTGACATATCATTTGAATCGGCCCTCTTTACAGTAAGCTGCCTCTGAATTGTCTGATGCTTTTATATTGGAGTTTTGCATCTTGCCTCTGCAGTGTTGCTCTCCCTGTGTCAGTTTCTGAAGCTCTTGGTCCCATTCAAATTAATATTCCTTGTTTTCAAGAGATAGCATGAGAGCATTTTATTGATAACTTCCTCTGTTATACCATATGCTCCTTGCTATATAAGATGTCCTAGGCACTGGTCTTTCACAACTCAAGGCTGTCTCTAGAAACGACAACATCTTTTTGGCGTCGTTGCCGGGGAACAAAGTTGAGAAAATTTAAATCCCTGGGCCTCGAAAAAACCTAATTCACTCTTCAAGTAGGTGAGTATGGAGAGTTGAGAGTTGTAGATCCCTCACCTTGGCGACTCCACAATTCCTAAATGATTAAAAGACTCCATTGGTGATTAGTAGGCCGCCGATTATCTTGGTTTCACGAGACTCCACTGGGAGACCATGTCGCAGTACAACATCAGCCATGCTGAAGACCAAGCCACTTCACTAATGGAAGACTCTGAGCAGTTTGAAAAAATGCATCCAAGTTTCATTGCAGAGTGTCGAGATGAAATGTCACATGGCTTGGCAAAACTAAAAGTGGAGGACCTTCCACGGGCTATTCTTCTTCTCAGCTCAAGTGTTAAACCCGTACTTAAGAAAATATTTCTAGAATTGGTGGTTGAAAGATATGAAGCTGAGATCGAATTTCTGAACTCACAAGAAAAATCATATCAGTTCAGAGACCAGAGAACCTTTTTGGAACGTCTCCCTCCCCTTAAAAGAGAATAGATTCCACTGCCTTTCGAAGTACAAGAAGAAAATGATCCGATTCTCAAGAGCCACATTGAAAACACAGTGGAGGATGCAGAAATCAAAGCGGCCCAGGATAAAGACAGCCTACCAGCCATGGGAGGCCTGAAAGGAAAAAGTGTACATCACGTGTTCATTAATCCTGTGGCGGAATATATGGAGGACCGAATTAGCTCAAATTCTCCAGCAGCGCAAAACACGTCAGAGCTCCAAGAGGACTCAGCAGCAATGTACGATGAGTCCTCCGGTTCAGAAGATGAAGGAGACACTCTACCCCAAGAGAGTCTTCTTCTCAATCCAATGGAAGAAGAAAAGATCCTGGTTGAAGCCTGTCTGCCAAATATTCATAACCAGGTATCTTTTCATGATCCTTATGCTTATCTCCTGCAAAAATTTAAGGAAGGATCAAAGGTCTTTGTGAGCAGCATGTTGCGGACAGAAAGAAATTTTTTTGAAGCTGCTGACGAAGAACAGAAAGAGTGGGAGCAACCCTGCTTATCCAGCCTGCTCAAGGAGCTAGGAATAACAAACCAGTCATGGGATCACTTGATGGACTGGTTGCGTTGGAAGACAATGTTTTTAGGCTAGACTTGTAAGTAGTCCAGTTAGAGTAGTGTAGGTAGGAAAATCTCAATAAAGCTCAATCTGTGAGCATGTAGTTAGTTTTTTTAATTTCTGCAAAGTCCAGCAAGCCAGACAGTCTAATCCTGGCTTGGCTGTTTTTCCATTTCTGTTTTAGGATGTAGAGAAGAAATCTGCTAGACAGTTTAATCCTAGCAGATGTAGTTTAGGTAGAGAAAATATGAGACCAACAGTTTAATCTGGTCTCATGGAGTAATAAGGGTAGAAATAGAATAGGTTTATTTTTTCTGTCTATAAAAATTGATGATGTAGGTGGTCTGCAAAGTTCTCGACACGCCCAGGGATGAATGTGTCGTCCCCACATGTAGCCAATGTTGATCATGTCATCCCCCTGTTAAATTCTGACAAGCAATCTCACTTAAAACTTTCAAACCCCCTCTTTTTCCCCTGATAAATTTGTTTTCTGCTCATCGTTACCTTCTCCCAGCCTCAAAACTGCATAAAAGGGCCGAAATCCCACATTATAATATATTTAAGGCCTAGCACTTTTCGGCCCTAGCCCCTGCACCTTTTTCTCCACATGACCGAAAGTCGAAACCGAGTGCTAGCCATGAAGGCGCTTATCACATATATATATTGGGCGCAGTATTATCCGTCGATCTGTACAGATCAGACGACATTCACAAGGCTCCATCGCGCCCGTGGCCCACCCCGTCCACCGTCCGATCAACCTGCAAAATCAACGATCCATAGTGCACCCGCTCACTGTACAAAACCCGCTGGTTTATATCGCACCGCCTTTCAAAGGTGGGCGGTATTTCTCATTTTGGAGTGATGCCATTCATCACGTGACACGCGTCACTGAGCACTGCTTGAAAACCGCCACTCATTGCGTGTTATAGTTCGGCAGAAGATCCGGCACGATATGCACGTGAGCCGTCCGATCTAGAGCGACCCATCCAACGGCGATCGCTCCACAAAGTTTCTCGCGAGTTAGCACGGGGAAATCGTACCCCTAGCCCACCGTTCATCGCCCTCCAACGCATTTTCAGCCGTCGATCTCGTCTTGAGATCGGACGGTCCAGATCACCTACCTCCCCACCATCGACACGTGTCTTCCGCCCCGTCACCGTTCCACGTGTTTGTCGTATTTTTCCTTCGCCCTTATATATTTCATTCATTAGTCAAATTTCAATGTTTTACGTTAAAAACTTTCACCAGTCCATCCTCCATCGTTTCACTGTGTTTTTCCGCCACCCTGCATTGTCCCACCATTTCTCCATGTCCGCATGACCATTTTCATTGACCCCGCCACATCCACCATCCCCATGCATGGTTTTCCAATGTCCAATAGTGCGTAAACACTGCTATTAGCATATTTTCTTTTGGTATTTTCAAACTAGTGGTTCATACGTTAGAACAACATACCTCTTTGAACCATCCAAAACTTAAAACTCTCATAAATTTTCGTTGTTTGTTCCAGTTTTCATAATTTACAATGATACATTTTTTTCTTTCATTGTTTTTCTTAAATTAATTAAAACAGATTTCGTTATAAACTCTTGTAACTAAGTTAGTTCATGATGTTCAAGGTATTTGCAGAGAAATCCTTTTGAAATACCATTGGGTATGGAGAATTGGTTTAGTCCTTTCAATTATTAGATGTTGGTTACACGCCAATAAAGTGAAATCCCTTGACGATCTGAACTACTGTGCATTGGTAATTACTAATGAACCCTCTACATCATAACTTCTCATTTGTAAGATGAAAGGTTACAAACCCCTTCGTTATCTTCAAGGGTCTTTTAATTAGTTTAAACTAAGTATGAGGGGTTTCTGCAGTGCATTATATTAGATATCGTTTTTGGGATTCAACTATGTTAAGCAACTCATTCATTTATGACCATTTCCATGAGAGGTAGTCATAACTGACTAATTTCTCATGATTATTTGAAAAGTCCACTTAGCACTCATTGTATCGGGTGATGCTCACAGGGGTGAAGAAGTGGGATTGAAACTAGTGAGATGAATCACATAACGTCAATCATCACTTCTG
Source organism: Pinus albicaulis (assembly GCA_034641835.2). Taxonomy (NCBI): domain Eukaryota; kingdom Viridiplantae; phylum Streptophyta; class Pinopsida; order Pinales; family Pinaceae; genus Pinus; species Pinus albicaulis. The sequence continues at coordinate 110,467 of JAXQQM020080377.1, read as the reverse complement.
GGGCTTGAGCTAGAGGAGTTCTGGGATGGGTGACCTCCCGGAAAGTCCTGGTTACCAGGTGCACTACGGAATAAAGGGATCTCTACTTGAATGGTTCATGAGGCACAATACTTGCTAAGGTTTTGCAAATGGGGTAGCAAGATAAGTGAGCTTGATTTTGGGGAAAACTCCAATGTTAAGTGTGTTTGAGCCATAGGAGTTATGGAATGGGTGACCTCTTGGGAAGTCTTGTTTACCGGGTGCAAGCCCCGTAAGTGATGATTGACATTATGTGATTCATTTCACTAGTTTCAATCCCATTTCTTCACCCCTGTGAGCATCACCCGATGCAATGAGTGCTAAGTGGACTATTCAAAAATCATGAGAAATTAGTCAGTTGTGACTACCTCTCATGGAAATGGTCATAGATGAATGAATTTCTTAACACATTTGAATCCCAAAAATGATATCTTATAGTTTAAACTACCTATTATATATATTTGTGAGTGAATCTTTTGTTTCTTGGATTTTTTTGTATAGTGATAAATGTTAGTGTAACTTTGTAACGCAAGTGTACAAAAAGAGCTCACTTTAGTTGTGTGTGGAAAACATCCCTAACAACATAAATAGCTATTTAACTTCTTTAGATCTACAATTGATAGTTAAAATAAATGCTGCAAAAAACTATATCTATGACGTAAAAACAGTTAAACAGTAAAGAGAAATAGGAATTGCTCCATGCATCCAACAGACAAGACAAGATTTAAAAAATTCTGAATATATTATAACACCTGGTAAAGGGAACTAATACAAGTTACTAGTCCCCCTCAATGGGATGGGTTCTTGGTTGTCCTCAATGCTTCAGATCCAGAAGTTTCTCTCTCTCAATGCTGCAGAAAATGCAAAATATGTTGAACTCTATGGGAGCTCAAGAAGCAAAGAAAATAGTAACAACAATGAGAATGATCAAAACACGACAATGAAAGTGATCAAAGTGAAGAATGAACGGAAAAACCCTTATATTTATAACAAAATATTCAGTTATCGTCGATAATGGCGAATAATAAAATATTATTAACCAAAATCTAGATCTAACCGCTTGGAATATTTTATTATATTTTGTTGGAGGGAAAATATATTTAAATTAGTTAAATACCTTTATTTAGAAATAATAAACAAATAAATGATTTGTTTAATTATTCCTAGGTGATTTAGTCAAATTTAGCAATGAATAATAACTAGATAATGATTTAATTAATTAATTCTAGAAAAAAATAAGAAAAATAATGATTTATCTAATTATTTCTCATAATTGGGTTAAATATGACCAGGAATATTATTTAAACAGTGGTTTAATTAATTATTCATAGAGGACAATAAAATAAATAAGGATTTATTTAATTATTCATCATGAGATTTCTTGTTTAAACTAAAAATAACTTAATAAAATATGGTTTATTAAATTATTTCTTATAGTGAAAGCAATTTTACTATGGTAAAATTGATCTTACATGGTGTACTTCGATCCATTTAATTGTAAATGGTTAGATGACCAAATGTTGGTGATAACAGATTCCCCCCCAACATGTGAGCATTAGGAGCTAATTGTATGACTGAAGTACGTTGTAAGAGCACAATCACTAGACACCAAAGAGGAGTTAGAGAGAGAGAGAGATACATAGACGAAGCGAAATGAAAGAGGACAATCACTGAGGGGGCGAGACCTACAAATGATATAAGTCTCTTTTGATTTTGGGGTACCTGTTCTTAATGGGGCGGGGGAGGCATCCCTATGCCCGCCGAGATGAGAAAGTACAAAGAATGATATTGGACACAACAATATGAGACTGAGCAATAAATTACATGAGAAATGGTACATGACATGCTGGCATTAAATGGGCTAGACAAAAATATAATGGATCCCACATACATACTGCGTCTGGAGAAATATGAGTTAGGACTGAATACAATAATATCTGAGTACATGATACATAATAAAAACCAAACAAGCCCTGCTAAACAGGAAAGGGCTCTAAAAATATGAATGGAAACCAAACCAATCAAACCTGCAAAGCTGCATATGACGCTGTAGCATAATCTGAGGTCATCCAAGCATGTGGAGGAATACCTAAAGGGCCACCCCCTCATGAGGTCTGAAAACATATAACACACACCTGGGAATCACTGGTATAATATGTTGGATCATTGGACCATCAAGTATACGAATCTCAATCATGCAATAATGAGTTGAAGCCGAGTGGATGAGAAACAACAAAGTCAAAGGGAAATGATGATTCCATTTTCCTGATTCGAGGCATCGAACAAGAATGGAAGCTGGAACCAAGGTACACTGCGCTCTAGAGCTCTCTTCTAGAATGAATGTGCTGATGTCGACTCAAGGAGGTCCGTCGTAGATGAGGCAATGATGAATCCTAAACTAAGACACGAGATCATAGTAAAGTGACTGATGGAAAAACACCAGGGATGATGATGGAATAGGGGATACTGAGTAGCAGACAAATGACTTCCCTTGTCAGAGCATAAAAAGCATGGATGACCTGGCAACGACTGACTCGACTCCAGGGGGGATGGGGGGTAGTACAACTGGAGGCTAAAATGAGTGACACAAGAGAGAGAGACAAGGCAAAAATGGATGGAATACTGTAACAAGAGGAAAAGAGACTCAGGATAGACTCCATGAATGCGATGATGACTCAACTTGGATGCTATGAACAAGGGTGACTCAATGATATTTCCACACAGAATAGGCCTAGTGGGGACCATAAAAACATGAGCAAAAGATGGTTACCGATCATGAAAATCGACACACGCATTGACAAGTATGAAGGCAAAGTGGTGCCGCAAGTACAAGCAGTGCAAGTGAAAAAATTTGGTTTTAAGAGGCGGCAAAGTGACCCTTCCTGGAAAAATGGCTTCCTGGTGAAGTGTCAATTTCCCAAAAACAAAAAGATACCCATTATAGTGCCCAGTGAGAGCTTTCCAATGGTGTTGATGGTTCGTCAAACCGAGCTAGGTTTTGGTCGCAATTCGCAAAGGAAAATTTAGGTTTTTTCCATCATAGGGCGATTTCCCTCTAATTTGATTCATTTGCTAGTTGAGTTGTGGTGAATTTGGAGAGGAGGAGAAGGCCCTAAATCTTGCGACGATCGTAGCAGACAAATCGACCATTGGAATCAATATTTGTTAGTTGCAGGTAGGTGGTTTAACCTTACTCTACATTTTCAGTGGTTTAGCTTTTCAGATTAGGTTCCCGGGGCTCAGTAGGAGACTCCTATCTCTCCTCATGTTTGGCTCACACTTTATGGGGCCTGTAATGCGACCTGGGTCAGAGTTTCTGAAGGAGAAAACTACGAGTTCACAGTTCCAGAGCCTGAAAGTTATGAGTTGGAGCTGGAGGGGAGATTTGGTTAGATTTTTGGCTGAGGACTGAGACTTGATTATTTATTATGCAATTTTCATTCTATGAAATGAAAAACATGAAGGTGTTGTGCATGTATGGCAGAGTTGAGGATCAACTGGCGCGAGAGAGATTTGGATGCTCTTCGGGTCGAGATCCAAGGGGATTAGGTGGTACAAGGAGCACTTGCGATATATGGGGTTCTCAAGTTGGTTGAGAACCCACTAAGGAGGGCAAGTGAGCCCTTACTATCAAGGATAGTAAGCTATTGGGATCTGGACAGTGAGACCTTTATGGTGCAGGTGCACATGATCGGGCTGACTATCCAAGACCCTATTTCTTGACCGGACTCCGACCACTAGGGGTGGTGGTAAATATACATCCAGTTTTATCACGTGGGTGGAATATATTAGAGTTAATGGAGTGCCATATTGAATGCTCGTGCTAAGGGCAGAACCATTCCGTTCAGTGATATAGAGCGGCTAGAGACATGGGTTGTCACTGTAGTAGTACTGCGAATCCTGAGCAACGAGGCGTTCCATCACAACACTAGGGGGGCATATGATGTTGGTAGAGAGTGTTTTGAGTGGGACCTACTATGGGTGGACCTAGATGATATTGTCGTCAGTGAAACGAAAGTTGTCGCTGTGCAAGCGATAGGTGAACCACGAATATGATTTTTGTACGGTGTTGTGCTCGTTCTTTTTTTAGAAGATCCCCACACTTCGACCTCCTGTGCAGATCCAGGATGTGGGCCCACAGGAGCCCAGGATGCGCCGTTGGGGGCAGTTGCTATGGAGAGGAGGCAAGAGAGTCAGATGGGTGTTCCGACCCGAGTTTTTCACACATTGGGATTAGTTTCCACTGTACATAGATGAATATCCATACAATGGTATGAACTTTCATGAGGACCCTTACTTGCCACTTCCACCAGGTCGAGCATGGGGACCAGATGGTAAGTGAAAGTTGCTACATATTATGGTGCATTTAAAGTTTTTAGAATATGTATGTGGTACTGATTTGTGACTTTTGGTATGCATATATAGCACAGGTGAAGTCAACACGGTAAATGGGACGACCCGTAGCACCAAGGGTTGCAGAATCTAGTGGAGCGACAGGAGACTAGACACTTGACTATGAGGCTCTGTTGGAGGATGTCCATCGTAGGTGTGAGCTGATGCTAACCGATGTATCAGAGCACGGGTGGCATGATCTTGAGGACCAGTACAACGAGGGATGCATAGGGCTACCCTCTGAGTGGCGAGGGGTCATGCGGCGCATGGCGATGACCGGAAAGGCAATTGGAGATTTGCGAGCTGGTGGAGCTGAGCCATTGGCTCAGGACCCTCCAGATAGTGATTAGGTGTAAAGGCATGTGGTGCCCCAAATTTTAATTTTTTCAACATGCTATGGGCATGTCTGATGTATTTATAGTGGAATTCAAACATTTATGATTTTGTGAATACATACACTATGGATATGCATCTTTTTATATATGACGAGTATATGGTTTTCCATTTGTTTTATTATTTTCTTGTGTGAAATGCATGTGATAATCGCTAATCTAGTATATTGTTTGCAATGCTATCTAAATAGTGATTCTGGGCTCTAGGTACATGATTGAATGGAATGGATTCGAATTCATGCACTAAGAGTTTCACTCGTAAATATCTTCTAAAAATGACATGGTGATTCACACGATACCCGCTATTCAATTGCATGACAAGCAGAAAGGAATCTAAATGAAAATGAAGATGAGGGATGCGATGATCAAGGGCATCGAAGTTCGATGGAAGGGGGGTAAACTGATCAACCTCACTATGTATGTAGTCTTTGGACTCCACAACATGTTGGTCATGACTCTTCTGTGGAAGGAAGTACGCACGATGATGCATATCATCCCAAGGAAAATCAGAGGTGGTCATGGCTTCCATAGTGTCTTCATTGGAATGGAAGATGGGAGGACTGGTGGAAGGGAGACCACATGATGCGAAGGGGCTACGTGATGCATCATCATGAGAGATATGGTTCACATACTGTTAATTTGGACAACTAGGTCCAAACTCCATGTTGTGATGCTTAGATGAAGATACCAATATTTTTATTGGGTTCCTCTTTCGGAGAGGTGCAAGATCGATCGAAAGGATCATCTTGATCTGATGAGCATAACATTTATTTTGAATTTATTTTCTAATATATTCAAATATGTGCAGGTCGCCTTTAAGGTTTTGTATCCCAGCAAATGTGTCACACACCCTCAGTGATGGATATAAATAAAGTCAACGTTGGAGGACATTTCACTCATCTCCTCATCACACATATTTCTCTCTCCACTTCTGATTGGTTCGAGCTACTTGGAGACAAATCTGCGGTTCACGCGTGGTAGAAGGACAAAGACATTTTCCACTGTAGCTAGGTTTTCCATCGCAGGTTTGACCAATGTTGACTTTGGTCAACGCATGGTCAAAATGAGTTGAATTTTGGCATAGACTTTGATTTCTGCAGTCCGTACATTTTGGCACAATAACCAAGGTCAAAGGTTGACCGTAGACTGTGTTGCATTGACTTTTACTTGCTGTTGTTTTGCGTTGAATTTTCTGGGTTGACTTTTGAGTTTACTGTTTGGCTGATCTGAGGGTTGTGTGACATTGCTAGTTAGCTGACCAATTGAGACTTTGCTGGTTGAAGCATCCTGTTGACCGCCGTAACGCACCAACACACTTATCTGTTTCTGGCTTGTGTTATGTTGATCTACTGGTATGTTCTATCAACATTTTACTTTATTGTTTATGTGATTGTTGTCTGAAATTGAAGAGAAAGTAAAGTTGCATCAAGCATAGAACATCTACATAAATTTACATGGTATTGGCGCTGAGGTGAAGACAAAGCCCTAATTTGTAGCAATCACAGAAGAAGAGGATGGGTTCCTCAAATTACAATGACTTCCAGGATGATGACAAATTGATTGGGAAGGATGACTTCCATGCTTGGAAGATGACATTGGATCTTATGTTGGAAGACCAATATGTCATGGACTATGTGCAGGGTAAAATTCAAGAGCCTCCATCCACTACAACTGCTGCCCCAAGACAAAGTATAAAGGGGGAGATCAAAGCAAAGGTGATGATCAGGGACTCAATTCATAAAATTCTAGTTGCCTACATGTCTGAGCTGGGCACATCCAAAGAGATGTATGATAATTTGGTCAACATGTTCAAGGCTAACAATGCGAATCAAGTACTATTCTTCAAGAATCAATTGAAGAATCTGAAGAAAGGCAGGGATGAGTCTATTTAATCATACTTTCTAAAGCTGACCGAGATCAGGAAAAATACGCTGGCTATTGGGGAGACAATAGCTGATCGAGAGATGGTGCTGACCGCACTTGGAGGGCTCCCATTCGAATGGCATGAGTTCAACACTACCATTCTAAATAATAATGTGATACCTAACTTTGACGAAGTACTATCGAGATGCTTTCAGGAAGAGACAAGAATGAAGGAGTATGAAAATGAAGGAAATGTTGCCTACGCTACTCATTCTAGAAAGAACTTTGGTGGTCCAAAGAACAAAGGAAGAGCAGGGGCCCAAGGAAAGAAGGGCATGTGTTACACTTGTATTAGGCCAGGTCACTATGCTAGAGAATATCCTTTCAAGAAGGATTCTCCCGATGTTGATGACAACAACAACAACCGGAGCAATGGAAATCAAAGGAACAATAGGTCCAAGGGAAAAAGGAAGGCTCCCTCCAGCAGAAATGGTCAACCTTTCAAAAGGTCGAGAAACTCCAAGTATGAGGAATCAAATGTTGTTGATAAAAGAAATGAATGCATTCTTTTATCTGCCCTCTCTGTTGCATCTCCACCCAACACTATGGATGTCTGGTTGATAAATAGTGGTGCCTCAAGGCACATCACTGGGTTCAAGGAAGCACTCTCTGATATGGTTGAGAAGGATACTAATCTGGAAATTATCCTTGGAGATAATGCCACATATCCTGTGAAAGGGACAGGGACTGTGACCTTCCACTTGTCTCAAGGTCAAATCCTCCGCTTGCAGGATGTACTATATGTACCAAATTTGAAGAATAACCTTGTGTCTATATTGGCCATGGAAGACAAAGGTTTTAATGTGGCATTCACTGATGGAAAGGTGCGCATGTGGAAGAAGAGCTTTAAGGAAGCTATCATGATTGGGTTTAGAGTTGATACACTCTACCAGGTTGGAGGAAGTCCACTGGGAGCGATGACATATGATACTATTCGACAGACTGAACTATGGCACTGGAGGTTTGGAAACATTCACTACAAGGCCCTTCCCAAAGCAAGGAAGGTGGTGACGGGGATGCCCAAGTTCTCAAATAATCATGAAGGTGTATATCAGGGTTGTGTCGAAGGAAAGCATACAAGAGGACCTTTCCCCTCAAGCGTCACAAAGACATCTGACCTCTTGCAATTAGTACATTCTGATCTGTCTGGTATGTTGCCCGTGACATCCTTGGGAGGATGCTCTTATTACATGATATTCATAGATGAATTATCTCACAAAACTTGGATATACTTCTTGAAAAAGAAGGATGAGGATTTCATGTGGTTCTGTACCTTCAAATCCTTGGTGGAAAATCTAATAGGGAAGAAGATTAAGATTTTGAGGACTGATAATGGCACTGAATATGAGACGAACGAGTTCAAGAAATTTTGCAGAGAAGCTGGCATCAAGAGGGATACCACAACTATTTATACTCTTGAGCAGAATGGCGTTGATGAACGAAAGAACAGGACCATTGTGGAAGTCGCCCGTGCCATGCTATGTGACCAGGGCCTACTAAAGTTTCTGTGGGGAGAAGCTGTGAACACTGTTGTGTACATACAAAACTGATGCCCGCATTCCGCTTTGGACTCCAAAACTCCCGAAGAGGTTTTCACTGGTAAGAAACGTGACGTCTCACATTTTAGAGTTTTTGGATGTCCTGTTTATTTTCATGTGCCGAAAGAGATGAGGAGCAAGCTGGATGCTTCTGGAAAGAAGGGAATGTTTGTGGGCTATAGCAAAACTGGCCTATAGAGTCTATGTGTCTGGTCAAAGGGAAGTGGAGATATGCCACGATGTCACTTTTGACAAAGATGCTTCCCTGAGGAAAGTAGTCAATCTTTCGAGATCTGAGGAAGACCATGAAGCAAGGCCTGGAAATCAAGAAGGAACAAAGGATGAGATGATGCCTGATGTTGAAGGACCGATGGACCCAATTGATCCACCTCCTTCACTGGGGAAGAGACCATCATGGCTCAAGAGCACTCTCGATGATGCCAAGGGACATATGGCCCCAAGGGGGACATTTCGTGAAAGCAAGAAGCCGAGTAGATACCAAGGGTATCTAGTAGCCATGAGTACTATTATACAATCTGAGCCTGGATCTTTTGAGGAAGTAGTAAAGTATCAAGTCTGGAAGGATGTTATGCATGAAGAGTACGAGTCCATAATGAAGAATGATGTCTGGGATGTGGTTCCAAGACCAGAGGACAAAGCAGTTGTCACCTCGAAATGGATCTACAAGATCAAGCATGGATCTGATGTAAGTGCTGAAAATTTCAAGGAAAAACTCGTTTCTCATGGCTTCTCTCAAAAGGAAGGCATAGAATATGATGACATATTTGCACCTGTGGCCCGATATACTACCATTCGATCTATCATAGCCCTTGCTGCTACGCAAGGATGGAGCCTTCATCAGATGGATGTGAAGACCGAATTTCTGCATCGTGTGATAAAGGAAGAGGTGTATGTGGAGAAACCTTTGGGGTTCGAAGTCCAGGATCGGGACACCCATGTTTGTAGGTTGAATAAAGCCCTCTATGGGCTGAAGCAAACAACCAGAGCTTGGTACGAGAGGATAGATAGCTACCTGATGAAGTTGGGCTTCACTCATAGTAATGTTGATCTGAACCTTTACTTCAAGGTTGATAGAGAGAAGCCTCTAATTCTGGTGTTGTATGTGGAAAACCTCTTCCTGATAGGTGTTGACCCTCTCATTCATCAGTGCAATAGGGAACTCACTGCTGAGTTCGAGATGAAGGACCTAGGACTGATGCACTATTTCCTAGGCTTGGAGGTCTGGCAGAGACTTGGCGAGATTTTTCTTTCTCAAGAAAAATACATTGTGAAGCTTCTGGAAAGATTTGGTATGGTGGACTGTAAGTCCGTGTCGACATCGATGGAGCTCAAATTTAAGAAGTTGAGTGGCAGCGCTGCTGGGCCCATGTTAGCAAATCCTACTGAGTATTGTCAACTGGTAGGGGCCCTGATGTTCTTAGTAAACACCCATCTAGATATATGTTTGCAGTGAACACTTTGAGTCAACATATGGTTGAGCCTCATCACACTCACTGGGTTGCTGCCAAGAATATTTTGAGATACCTTCAGGGCAGGATAAACCATGGGCTGAGATATACTGCCAAGAATGTGACACTCCTTGGATATACTGATGTCGATTGGGCTAGCAGTGTGGTGGATCGTAAAAGCACATTGGGATGTTGCTTCTCACTTGGATCTGCTTTGATATCATGGATGAGTAGGAATCAGAAGTCGGTGGCTTTGAGCACCGTGGAGGCCGAATACATTGCAGCGAGTATGGCTTGTTGTGAAGCAGTTTGGTTACGAGAGCTCTTCAGTGAGCTGGTCGGGCATGTGCTAGATACCACTATGATACTCTGTGATAACCAGAGTGGGATTCGCTTGTCCGAGAATCCCGTGTTCCATGATCGATCCAAGCATATTGATATCAGATACCATTTTATCGAGGATATGGTATAACGAGGCGCCGTAAGGCTCGATCATATAGGAACTAAAGAGAAGGTCGCAAATATTCTCATAAAGCCCCTGGGTAAGGTCAAGTTCCCAAACTTCCGTGAGAGTCTTGGTATCATAAAACGACCCTATGATGTAGGTCATGTTGGACGATGAGCTCTGGGAGCTCTTGGGGGCTTTGGGGATAGCTTCTTGAAGCTATAAGCAACCACATGGTTAGGCTTGACGAACCTTGTTGGTGTGCTTCTGCCCCATCGTTGTGATGATTGAGTTGGTTCACCTCTCATTATCTATTCCCCGTATGCATCCTACCCATTGAGTTCAGAGCTCATGGGAAGTACCTCTCGTTTGGTCAGTGAGGTGGGAAAAGCTAGAGACTAGTAGCAAAGACTGATGGATGCATCAAAGATTTCCGTAGTCTCTATCTAGGATGGAATGGTCCAACCACTTGATCTGGGATCAAGTCTAGTGAGGTTGTTATGAATATTTTGTTAATTATTAGTTAGATATAGTTATATTAGGTTTATTAACTGAAAGGGCATGATCCAAAGATCATGCCTCTTCACCAAGGGACACCTTGAGGCTATATTTAAAGCCCAGGCGATCCCTCATTTGTAATCATCTCTTATCTTTTCATCATTAATAATATATATTTATCAAGTTTACCAGAGTTTTTATACTCCATTGGTATCAGAGCCATCGCTCTTTGGATCTGTGTGATCATCAGCTTAAAGAATTTCGACGGAAATTTCAGAATTTTTTTTTAAGAAACCAAGTACAGAATTGTACACTTCATTCCCCACCCCGCTGCCTTCATTCCCTACGTTAAACCTTTCACTACCCGACCTGTCCCTCACTCCTGCTCTGCGTTTACCCAATTCCCTCACATAATTTTTTTTTTTATAAAACAGTCAACGCATATACCATTTCTCTGTCCACACACTACAACGTATACCATTTCTTTGTCCACACACTCCACATTCAGCAAATCGGGTACTCGTAACCTGGTCAACGATAGCAATATACCACACCAAACAAACGACAGCAACTATCCATCAGTTTATACAGCGTCTACCATTTACCATCGTTGCCGTTCTGAATTTATCAACAACGATAAATTACTCTCCGTCTTTAATTCCTGTGCAAACCTCTGTCAGATATTAATAAAAAAAAACAGTGGTCAACGACAGCAAAATACGAACATAGTTTTAAAAAAAATATATATATACGACACAGCGTTTAAAAAAATCGTGAGCGGGTTTACAGAGTTTTTACAGCGGCATCGTTTAAATATCGATTTATTAAATCATAAGAATCTGAGTTAAACGACATCGATTTGTTTTAAAGAAACGTGACTCGTTTAAATCGGAACAGGGCGACCAAAGTTTAATTCGGAACAGGGTCAAACGTGAAACAACGCAACGTTTTCGGAGCAGCGTGACTGTTCAAACGGAACCGGCACACTAAAAAACGATTTACACACCGTCACTGCACCGTCATCCTTCACGAGTGGGGGGGTTTTAAATTCTGTGCGTTGGATTGTCCACCTGTCTCCCGGAAAACGGCGTGCCTTAAAAACGGAACGGCACGGTTAAATTCCATTGATATCGTTTTTAAGCACAGCATACGGTTATACGTCTCGTGATACGCCTCGTTGTTAAAAGAACAGGGGTTGTGACATCGTTTTTTAAGCGGACGGGTATTTCTATGGTCGGATAGTCATATATATAATAAATATATATATATATATATATGATTATAATTTAATTTTTATATAAACTTTAATTCAAAATTAAATTTATATAAAAATTAATTATTAAAAAAAAAAAAATTATATAATTAAATTATATATATAATATAATTTTTAATTAAAAATTATATATATATAATAATTATATAGTTTAAAAAAAAAAATTATTAATTAATTAATTAATCAAATATTAATTAATTAATTAATTTAAAAAAAAAAAAAAATTTATTATTTATTAATTAATTAATTAATTAAATAAATTAATTAATTTTAAAAGAAAAAAGAGGAGAAACTGGCAGAAAGATATTCCCCACCGCATACACGCTCGATGTCTTCGTCAATGTCGATGGCGGAATTTTAGAAGAAATTGGGAGATCTTGAGAAGCAAATCACTAACAATTCCGAAGAATTCGGAAAAAGATTAGTCAATCTGGAAGGTACAGTTTCAGGGCACTCCAACGACATAAAAAAAATCAATGATACAACAAATCGCATAGAAAGACAAATGTGGTTAAATCATCACGAGACCACAGAAACAATGAAAGAAATTTTCAACAAACTAAATGATAAAATAGATAAGTTGGGTCAGACACAATCCCCAACATCTCCTAACAGGGAACCAAATCAACAAAACAGTACCGCAGATTCAGGGAACTCGGACGAGCATCAGGAAAAAACCGACTCCCCACATCATCAAGAAGATAGTAATGCAGATTTTCAAAACAAGCAACTCTGGAATGCATTCGCTAATCAATATCCCCTTCTTGTTCCACCATTAGCATATCAGCGCAAAGCCAAGATTGACCTACCCAAATTTGATGGTAATGAAAAGAATAGTGTTGCGTGGCTTAATAAGGCAGAAGAATATTTTGAAATTTATGACATTACTAGTGATGATGAAAAAATTAAACATGCTTCCATGAAAATGGAAGGAGAAGCATATAATTGGTATATGTGGTGGAAAAAGACGACGCTCGCTATGAGTTGGAGGAAATTTAAGGATGCGTTCTTCAAAAGGTTTCAAGGCATAAAAGAAGAAAAGTTTTTTTCAACCTTTATCAAATTACGCCAAAAAGGAGATGTGGATGAGTACACGCGAGAATGGGAGACTTTGGCAACACGAGTACCCGGATTGTCGGAATCTCGTCTAATCCAGTCTTACATCTCAGGACTTAAAGTCCACATTCAAGAAGAACTAGAACTACACGAAATCACGTCTGTAGAAGTAGCAAGGCAAAAAGCAAAAGCTGCTGAAAAGAAATTGGAAAGATTATCAAAACCAGAAAAAGTATATTCGAGACAACGGTTTCCTCAATCTGAAAATGTAGTTGACACAACATATGTCCCTGTCCATCCTCGTGAAGACGAAAAATCTAGTCTAGAAAAACAAAGAATACGAGAGGGCAAGTGCAAACGTTGCGGTGAAAACTGGGACCCTAAGCACAGATGTGCTAATGGAAAATCAAAAAATCTATACAGCTGTGAAGCATCTAACGACACTAACAGTACTGATTCGTGTATAGAAGGGTTAGAAGACAATTTAGAGTTCTCTCCAGAAGTGGAGGGCGAAACTATTCCGCAAGTGTCCTTATCGGCTATGACAGGCATATTACAACCTCAAACCCTAAGGTTAAGAGGACACATTAAGAACAACAATGTAATGGTCCTAATAGACACAGGCAGCACGCACAATTTTCTAGATTCCACCATGGCCAAAAGACTCAACCTCTTCGCTTTTCCCATGCCTAATATGAAGGTAATGGTGGCCGACGGTAAGAAGATTGAACAAGTAGGAAAATGCCATAAAGTCAAGTTGCAGATTAAAGACTTTCATTTAGAATCTCCGTTCTACAACGTTCCATTACGAGGAGTAGATGTGGTCTTAGGAATTCAATGGCTACGAACGCTAGGTACTTATTCTGCCAACCATCAGAAGCAGTTTATAAGTTTTAAGTGGAAAGGGCAGAAATACAAGTTGTATGGATTCCAAGCCCCAGGAAATCAAGTCGTATCTACAGTACAATGTCAGCAGTTAGAAATGTTATCTTCAAAAGGGAGCCATGAAGAGTCTCCAGAAATCAAGACAGGATCCGACCCTGTCGATATCAGATATTTTCACTATCCAGATTAACAACAGACTGAACTCGAGAATATGCTCCATGACCTTTTTAAAATATGGGAAGCAAGAGCTCGCCGCTCGCGGAAACCAGACATTCGTCAACGTTGTCCATCGATTACATATGCTTTGAGGACACAAAACATCTTTAAGAGAGGGGCAATGTTATGAATATTTTGTTAATTATTAGTTAGATATAGTTATATTAGGTTTATTAACTGAAAGGGCATGATCCAAAGATCATGCCTCTTCACCAAGGGACACCTTGAGGCTATATTTAAAGCCCAGGCGATCCCTCATTTGTAATCATCTCTTATCTTTTCATCATTAATAATATATATTTATCAAGTTTACCAGAGTTTTTATACTCCAGAGGTTTTGGACCTCCTACTGACTTCAGGTCAAATAAACCAACTTCGGGTTGGTATGAGACTCTTTGTGAGTCATATAGAGGTTTCGGACCTCTGCGCTGAATTTTTCAGCCGGGAATGATGTGTTTGTGACTGACCCACTTCTGTTTTGAAATAAAGAGCCAACAAAGCAAGTTACGACGGGATGACGCACGATGTTGAGTTACACAGGTGGATGGAGTTCTCCCTAGTTGAAAGGGAGTGTTAATTTGGACAACTATGTCCAAACTCCATGTTGTGATGCTTAGATGAAGATACCGATATTTTTATTAGGTTCATCTTTTGGAGAGGTGCAAGATCGATCTAAAGATCATCTTGATCTGATGAGAAGAACATTTATTTTCTAATATATTCAAATATGTGCAGGTTGAATTTAAGGTTTTGTACCCTATCAAATGTGTCACACACCCTCAATGATGGATATAAATAAAGTCAACGTTGGAGGACATTTCACTCATCTCCTCGTCACACATTTCTCTCTCCACTTCTGATTGGTTCGAGCTACTTGGAGGAAAATCTGTTGTTCACACATGGGAGAAGGACGAAGACATTTTCTGTTGCAGCTAGGGTTTCCACTGTAGGATTGACCAGCGTTGACTTTGGTCAACACATGGTGAAAAGGAATTTAATTTTGGCATAAAATTAGATTTCTGTAGTCCGTACATTTTGACACAAGAACCGAGGTCAAAGGTTGACCATAGACTGTGATGCGTTGACTTTTACTTGCTACTGTTCTGCGTTGACTCTTCTAGGCAGCGTTGACTTTTCTGGGTTGAATTTTGAGTTGACTATTTGGTTGATATGAGGGTTGTATGATATTGCTGGTTAGCTGACCAATTGAAACTTTTCTGGTTGAAGCATTTTGTTGACCGCCGTAACGCACCAACACACTTATTTGTTTCTGGCTTGTCTTCTGTTGATCTACCGGTATGTTCTATCAGCATTTTACTTTATTGTTTATGTGATTGTTGTCTGAAATTGAAGAGAAAGTAAAGTTTCATCAAGCATAGAACATATACATAAATTTACACATACTCATCGCTATGGAGGGTAGACAAAGAGCTAGTAAATGAAACATCTATCAATGTTGAGACCAAGGTGTTCGTCGAGGGAGTTTCGACTGAAACAGAAGGGGATGCCCTAGAGGGGTCTTCCATCATGGATCTCATAGATGACGACAGATAGAGAATAGCGATAGAAGAGTCCGTCCTCTTGACATCGAGGGGAGTTATCACAATGGGTGAAAAAATTTCCTCCGGTTCTGCTGAAGCAGAACTCACAATTAGTGGGGTACAAGATCCACTATGAGCGGCCTCTATTTCGCGAGCTGCCTCAAGGGTGTCACAAAAGTTGTTGAGATGGGGACAATGATGAGAATAGTGGCCATAAATATCGCTCAAAGGATAAGGGTGGTTCGTGCGCAATGATTTGAGTTTTTTAGCTGAATCAGGTAAGGTAACATGGACCTCTGGGATGTCAGATTCAGGAAACGTCTCGTTGACCACAAATTTGAGATGAGGAAGCTCAAGAAACTTATGGGTGGCATGCCCAATAACATCACACAAAGCACATGGAGGTGACTGCTTTAGAGGCTTAGGAGGAACAAGTGCTGTTTGGAGGGCCTTGTCATTAGGTTCCTTATTTTTGGCTTTGTCCCCCTCACCGAATGCTTTCGCAACAGGGGTGGGTTCCTGTTGAGGTGGCTATGGCACTGAAGCAAAGGGAGGGGTCATGGCGACTAGTTGAACCAGGGTCAAAGCGGTATATGGTTTGAGTTGACCAGGAGGAGTGTTTGCTAGGGGATCAATGTACCAGCCTCGGATCTCCAGGGTCAAATTGGGAAGACTCAACGTAGCCATAGCAGGCACCGAAAAGATTCCTGAGGGGAGAGCTAAAAATGATGTCTGAGTGGAAGGGTAATGGCCTGGCAGAATGGATCCAAAATGGTTAAGGCTTGGGGGAACCATTCCTGGTTGAAAAAGGTTTGGAGAGACACCAACAGAAGGAGAAGGTACTGAAGTTTGTGTCGAGTGAACAAAAATAGGTTGCGAAGGTGTTGGTTGTTGGCTGTTGGCTAGTCAAACTGGGCCACTTTTGGCCACGAGGTCTTCACTGCGGGAGAAATGCCATAGCACGTGGGTTCATATTGGGGGATATATAATGAGGAAAAAATGGCATAATATATTGGGGGATATATAGGGGGAAAGGAATTTTATATTGACAAGTATACAAAATGGAGCTCAAAGTTAATGAAAAAATATAAAGGGGTATATAAATTTTTAATGAAAAAATGGATACTTGCAATATATAGTGAAAGTAGGGGATTTTTAAATTGGGTAGTTGTATTGCATTTATATTGGTAGGGGCTTCAATAATGTGATTTTTGGAGGTATTTTCCAATATGTACTCAAACTAAGGGTTCATTGAGTGATTTTTTAGAGGTTCATTGAGTGAAGCCCCTATCTAGCCCGAGAAGCTTGCAACATGAAAAAAAACGATGATCTCAGATTAGTGATAAGATGGGAGGGACAAGCGAATGAATCAATTAAGGTGGAATATTTATAGGCTCCTTGGGAAACATTCGTGAGAGGTGCGACTGATTGGTTATCGGCCACCGAAGATATGATGGGCTCAGTGGAGGTCTGAAACTTCTGTTCATAATATATCAACTGATCAATAATGATGATATTTCCATTATGGGGAAAGCACATCTTACAGTGAACCGTAGATGTGGAATTAGACATCTCATAAGTGTAGCTATGACCCAAGTGGATATTGTAATCCAAGGGGCATCAATGAATTCTATATCAATGCAAACAATCTTGCTCGCAAGTGTGACAAGACAGTTGTGGAACGCGCCAAGGGGCTGAGAGGGGTGACTGTCTCACTCACGCAATGTGATGGTGGATGGGGCTAAGTCGGGTGATCTGAACTTATTCCAAACATAGGCGGACATCACAGAGGTGGATGTGCCCTCTTCAATGATACATCTCTGAACATGGGAATTACGAATCTTGATGGGTATTTGGAAGAAAACAGATGAAGGTAAAGGGGGATGTTCTAATTTATCGACATCAAATATGATCAAACGATCATCTGAAGGATCCATAGTGCCCGAAGTAGATAGTAGATCTTTTCATTGAGATGGGCACGACTAGAGGACTTCCAACATTGACATGGCAGCAGAAGACTATATCAAGTCATCTACTATGTTGTAGGTATGGGCGGCTTTGGCAGAAGCAACATTTCAGCGTAATGGACCTTTGGGATTCTTGTGAGTGACGTATGCTTAGGCTGAGGGATCTATAAGGGAACATTTGGTATCAAAATGGACTCTATGGTTATCTTGGTTTGGGACTCGGTTGCTGACATATCAGGTTGCTTGTCATATTGGCATGACCGAGTCTGAAGGTTGACATCAATAGTATTGACCTCTTTAGAATCCATCATGAGAATCTGGTAATCAGGGGTACCAGACTACGGAGGTTGAGAAGCGACCTGACCTTGAGGTGGTTGGCCAACAACATGTCCTTGCTGAGGGAAAGGATTGGTGAACACAGTCAGTTGAGTTGGCGCAGTGTTTGGAGGAATCAAAGGGGTGGATTTTTGTCCTCTAGACGTTGCTTGTGCTTCCCACAACTGGCATATCTGGGTTAAAATGGGACAATCATGAGTATAATTTCCATGGAAACCACAATATGAAAAAGGCTTGTTCATATGAAGAGGCTTGTTCTGCTTGGGTTGATCGCCCTGTTTCTGGTTTACAATGTTAGGCTGGTTCCCTTGGGGTGTGTTTAGTTGATTACCTTAGAGCCTTGGTTACCTTGTGCTGGTTGGTTATGTTTTCCTTTCCCCTTATTCTTTTTCTTTGAATTAGGAGGATTAGTCGTGCTCTACTGCGCATACACCTAAACCTGAGGAGGTGGTGGCTGCTATGGAAGAGGTTGAGAAGGCACGACAGGCTGGGGCGCTGATGCCAGAGGGGCCATAGTGCTGGATAAGGATAGAAAAAAGGTTGGGAAACATTTGGGTAAACAGGTTGAGCAACAACTGGCCCTGGCATTGTTTGATGCAGTTGGACAAATGCATAAGGCGTGCTTTGACCCGGATACATGTCGCCAGGAGGGGGATAAGTGTTGGAGGAGCTAGTCCCCCCCTGGGGGTAACCATAACCCATGGAAAGATGAGTATACAGATGTGAAAGAGATCTAATGATATCATCAGCAACGTGAGATACCCCCAGTGCATTGGCACCACTAAGTATAGGAAGATCTAATAAAATGATATAAACATAACTAGACTGGGCGTAGATCAAGTCATATTTTAACGCAAATTGGAGAGCTTATTATTTTGTTTGAGGAAATGAGACACGACGTCTTTACCAATGGAAGGAAAAAGCGTTCTAAGAAACCAATCCATATAGACACTGTCATTGAATGTAGGAGCTCAACACAAGCTCCTCCTTCTACGCCATTCTTGGACATGCTCGGAAAGGCAGGTGACCTATATTTTCCCTCTTGGGGTACCATTTGGTGGTAAAAACACAACCTTGTGAGAATTGTTAATGGGAAACCTTTAAGGGTTTTGGGATTAAATTATATTTAGGTATTATTTGTAAAAATTTATCCTTACGACCATATACAAGTTTCGTCTCTATTTATTGCAATAATGTCAATTTTTTTGATATATATGACAATATACTAGGTTCACACTTATAAACTAAACCCCACCCTTCCAGAAAATATTGTGGATTTTAAATGGTTTCTATTAAAAACCATTTCTGGTCATTATTTATCAGGGTTTTCTCTTACAGTTATTCACAGGCCTCGATCATCTTCCTTTGTAATATATGTATTGTGTTTCAAGTTTATGAGACAAAATATATTTGATTTAAAATGGCTCAGTCATACTATATTACATACCTTGTCATGCGTTGGAATATATATATATTCTTGTAAAATTTCTTGGTTTGGTTGTATTTGGGTTTTTCTCTTTATGTTATGGGCAATATTTAGTCTTATGTCATCTATAAGTGCCTTTATGCTTAGTCGAATTGCTATTCTATGTTTTTTTTTAATAAAATAGGTTATTTAGTATTGTTTTCCTCTAAGGTGTTTATTCTCTCCTCCTTTGATTTATATTAACAAAGAACACACCCTCTCTCTTTGTACTTGTTCCTTAGTATGTTTATAATAAATTAAGATTTGAAGTGAACCAATAATTCACAAAAGATTGGCCTTGTGTATAAAGACTTGTTTAAATATATTCTTCATTTTCTATTAAACTGTAACAAAATTTCTTATGCTCATATTAATGACTTGTTGGATTTCTATGTAGTGGACCGAGAGTCTTTAATGAACCTTATTCCTTCAAAGGTAATTATGTAAAATTATTTCCTTGTCTTTTTCTTTGTATTTTAAATAGTTTTGTTTATTATATAGTATTTTTTTTACTTTTCTCTTTATACAAGTAGATTTTTAGCTCTCCAGAAAATAATTCTCCTTTTCTCCTTCAATGTTTCCAATTCATGGGTCACTTATATAGTATTTTAGATATTCGGCTACCTTTCCTTAGGTCAGAGGTTTCAAACCTTTGGTATTTCTTTTTACTTAGGCGTGATTACAATACTCAAAGACAAATTATCTAGTGCTTCTTATTTATTTTCTTTTCATATATTTATGATCTAAATTTTCTTCCTGAGCGAAAGCGATTTATCATGGCTATCAACCCCTCTTGTAATTATAACATTTTATCTGAGGCCATATGTTCCTCTCACTGGGTTTTTCTTTTCAATATACAATGTTATGAAGATACACGTAATTTCTTTAGACACTAATCTAGTTTGTAATATATATATATACACTCTTTGTTTATGCTGTTAGCATATTTTGTGTCAATTACAACTAGATTTATGAAGCTATTTTATTTTTATTCCAATTATATTTTAAGAACAAGTACATATACACATAGTTTCTTTGCATGCATATTTTTTCTCAGAACTTAAATAATTTTCTTTCTAGAAGTAATATTGTTATCCATTATGACTTTTCATAACACTTGTTTGTGTCTTTTGCATTGAAATGATAAGTAGATATGTATAATATATCTATTTCTATTTAAATATATATTTATGTGTTTTCATATATGTTATCTTAAACAACTACCATTTTGAACTAACATCCTAGATCTACTTTTATACATATATGTTTGAACTCCTCCATTCCAAATGAATACTTTTATTCACACACACACACACACACATTGCTATATGTTCAGTCTCAAATACTAGCTTTTATTCAAACATCACTTAAATAGTAACTAAATAATACATAATTTTTTTCTTCTATAATCACCACAAAGGCTTGTAAATATCCTCAATACATAAACAAATAATTCTAGAGAAGATAATAGAACTTTAGTTTATTTTTTCTTTATGTTCTCATTAAAATCATACACAGAGGAAAGTTTAGAATACCGACTTGCAAAATATGTCTGAAAAATTAATATTGAAGTAATTGGCTCCTCCTACCCTTGATATTTCCTCTCAGAAATACCCCCCCAAAAAATGTCTACAACTTTTTGTTTTCTTCTCTCTTGATTCTCTTCAGTCTCTCTCTCTCTCTCTCTCTCTCTTTCCATAGTATGAGACAAGCACAATCAGACAAAAATATTTTTATCCATTACCCATTTTCCACTCTTTTGGTGGTTGGTAACTACCTCCACCTCACCAACATGTGGAAGGTAGTTGCTAGCTCATTAATGTACTTTTGTTTCCCACTCCCAATGACATCATTGTTGAGATTCAACAAGAAGGTTCAGCACCCATGCATATTGCATTAAGAACTTCGTTGCATTCAACACCTGGTTTCATTAAGCACCCAGACTAGGGTGGGGCCCATATTTTTGGGTGCATGTCTATTTTTATATCCCTTAATTAAGATTGACATTAAAGTGTAATATATTCTCAATGTGGACTTGAATGAGATAACTGAAAGTGAAAAAATTTGGTTAGCTAGTGGATTTCGAGTTAGAGGTTTTTGGTAAGGTATGCAAAGTAATTCTAGTTGTAACAGAGTTTGAAGTATAGTGGTGCATGGGTTGGTGCAAGTTGTAAATCAGTTTAACTCAATTGTGTTAGTTGTAATTGAAGATACACTAGTGAGAGATCAAGTGAATTAAATATTAATTAATTCACAATCAATGATCTCACATGAAACTAAGGATTTACTATTATTGGATGCATGCATGTCAGATGCAGTGGAGACCTAGTTGAGTTCTAGGTGAAAGGGAAGTTGACTATCAGTTGTAGGATTATATTCTTACACACATGTAGGAAAACACCCATTGGAGTGCCAGTGATACTTGCGAAGTCAAGGTAGGCAAGAATTCCTATCTTTTAAGGATATTTACCATCAGGGATTTCGCAAGAAAGGCAGGCTGTCTGGAGGCTGAAAATTGGCTATGTGTTGGTCAGTTTTGCATATGAAAGTGTGAGACAATTAGCTGAGTACTATAGGGAACTTGTGAGAAACGTTTTTGTATGTAATTTTTTCATGATACATGCTGAATATAAAATAGAAGATAGTGGGGTTTTTAGCTGTAATCTTTCCCTGGTAAATTATCTGTGTTGTGTGTGATTGATATTTCTTCATGTGATTAGAGATTGTGTTTTTAATTCTGCAAAATATTTGTAGAAGTGATTCAGTAATTAACTTTAGTAAAATGTTAGATCGGGTGAATCCAAGATATACATGCTTGTTGTTTAATTTATACATGGTATCAGAGCACAAGAAATTGCAAAAGTGAAGCAGGAGCTGAGTTTGTGACTGGATAGAATTCAAATTTGTAGAAAGACTTTCTTGGTGCTACAATTGATTCAAGATAGAAATGGCTTTCCATGGTTTGAGGTTAGAGTATGCAATTGAGGGCAGCTCAAAATACATTGCTTGGAAGGACAGGATGGAGGCAGTACTCGAAGACAATGGGTTGAAGGAATTCATTGATAAAGATGTTCCTAAAACCGATGCTGCAAATCTTGATGCATGGCAAAAGAAAGTGGAAAAGGCGAGGAGGATCTTATTGGAGGGAGTATGAAACTACATTGTCTCAAGCCTCCATGGGAAATACACACCATATGAAATGTGGAAGGCTTTGAAATATCTATTCCAAAGCAACAATGACCATAAAAAATTAGCGCTCAAAGATAAGCTTAGGAAGATTAAGATGGAAAAGGGTGACACCATTCCAAAATATATAACAAAATTTTTCCAATGTCGGCATGAACTGGGGAGCATTGGAATAATAGTTGAGAATGATGATTTGGTGAGCTTGGCTCTCCTAGAATTCCCTTTATTTGGAATAGTTATCAAGACTCTATCAATGGAAGGGAAAAATTGCCAGATTGGGAACAATCGTGGTCAGATTTAGTGCAGGAGGAGTTCAGACGGAACACTAGAGATAGATCTTCATCTAAGAATGAGGATGACGAGGATTGTGCTTTGGCTGCCAAGGTGAGGAAGGGGAAGGGGAAGAAATTCCATTCTAAATCCGAGTCCAAGAATGGAAAGAAGCAGGACATGTCCAAGGTGAAGTGTTTTCACTATCTCGAGCATGGGAATTTTGCTAGTAACTGTCCACAAAAGAAGAAGAATAAGAAGGATGGAGGATCTGTAGCTGGTGAGTCCCTTGCCTCACGATTTAAGCTTGACTTCTCATTTATCACATGCATGGTGTCTAGTGCATTGGGATCTGTGTGGTATATGGATAGTGGCGCTTCCTTTCACATGATGGGAGATAAGGAACTTTTTAGTGACTTGGAGGAGAAAGATCTCCTGATGCATATTGAAATGGGCAATGACGGATGATATAGTGCTACAGGAATTGGCGCCATTACCTTTCAGAGGGATTCAGGTAAACCATTTCAATTAAAATATGTGATGCATGTACCATGTATGAAGAAAAATTTGGTCTCAGTCGCAATGTTGGAGGATAGAGGCTATGACATTGTTTTTAGTGATGGAAAATATTTCCTGCGACATAAAAAAATGGGTCAAGCCAAGAGGATAGGGATTCATGTTAAGAATCTCTACAAGCTAGAGGTAGATGGATGCAAATTGAATGATGGGCAAGGAAGATCAAGTGGTGAGTCGAGATGAGGGAAAATTATGGCACAGGCGATTGAGCCATCTTCACCATGGAGCCTTGAAAGTCATGCAACATATTTCTACTAGCCTTCCCAGGGGCACACTTGTGCAGTCAGACACATGAAAGGGATGTATTATGGGAAAATATGTAAAGGCCACCTTTCATGAGAAGGAAAACTGAGCTTTGGGGATCCTTGAGAGATTTCACACAGATGTGTGTGGTCCTTTCTCGGTTGCTTCAACAACAAAAAATAAGTACTATGTAATATTTGTTGATGAATTTTCTTGTAAGTGTTGGATATTCATCATGTAGAAGAAAGATAAAAAAATTCTCTAAGTTCTATGAGTTTAATTCACTGGTGGAGAACGAGTCGAGGAAGCAAGTGAAGGCTCTTAGGAGCGATAATGGTGGAGAATACATCTCTAACAAATTCAAGAACTTCTGCAGCAAAGAAGGAATTCAAAGAGAACTCATACCGCCTCATAACCCACAATAGAATGGGGTCACAGAGAGGAAGAATAGAACTATTGTGGGTGTAGCATGAGCGATTTTGCATGATCAAGGCCTACAGATGCATCTGTGGGAAGAAGCATGCAATACAACGATACATGTGAAAAACCGTTGTCCTCATAGAGTACTTGGCATGAGTACACCTGAAGAGGCTTTCACTGGTAAGAAATCTGATGTTTCACACTTTAAGATTTTTGGCTCATCTGTTTATGTGCATGTGACCAAGGATGCCAGGAAGAAGCTGGAACAGACTGTTGAGGTTGGGATTTTTGTGGGGTACACAGAAACACCTAATAATTATCGTGTGTATTTTCCACTCAACGTAATGACTGTTGTGCGACTAGATATCAAATTTGATGAGGAGAAAGCCATATGGCTGTCCCTTGAGAGGGAGATGGAGTTGCATGTAGAGGAGGAATTTCTGGTTCCCAAGGATGAGTCTCAAGATGTGGATCAACCACATGAGTAGGTTCATGGAGTGGAGGAAATCACTCATGCAGAGCCATCCATCAGAAACGGCAGAAGGCGCATCACGAAAGCTGATAGGCTGAGACTTGATGCTGCACAGAATGTAGGAGCCTCTACTTCACAACACAAACATAGACATTCTCCTGACCGATTTAATGGATACATGGCTCTTATGAGAAAATGTATTGTGACTGAACCATCTTCCTTTCAGGAAGCAGTGCAACATCATACTTGGTTTGATGCAATGGTGGAGGAGTATGACTTTATTGTCAAGAACAATGCATGGGAGATAGTCTCAAGACCGGTCTAAAAATCAATGGTTGGATCGAGATGGATCTACAAGGTAAAGCAAGTTGCTGATGGGGGTGTGGAGAAATACAAGGCCAGATTTATGGTTCGGGGATTCTCACAGATCGAGGGTATAGATTATGATGAGACTTTTGTGCTTGTCACAAGGTACTCTTCCATAAGATCCATCGTTGCACTCTCAACGCATATGGGTTGGTGCATTCATTAGATGGATGTGAAAACTTTTTTTCTCAATGGGATCATTGAGAAAGAGGTGTACATAGAGTAGTATGAAGGTTTCTAAATCTTTAACAGTGAGTCACATGTGTGCAGGCTCAAAAGAGCACTGTATGCGTTGAAGCAAGCACCCCATGCTTGGTACACTCGGATAAATAGCTATTTCACCGGTTTGGGATTCACCAAAAGTGAAACATATGCAAACATGTACCAGATTTTGGTTGAGAGTAAGCTATTGATCATTTTTATTTATGTTGATGATCTAATTTTAACTAGTGATGAGCAGCTGATACACTCATGCAAGGAGGATCTTGCATGGGAGTTTGAAATGAAGGAAATGGGACTCCTTCATTATTTCCTTGGATTGGAAATATGGCAACGAGATGGTGAAATTTTTGTGTCTCAAGTAAATTATGCAAAGGAGATACTGGGTAAGTTTAACATGGAGAGCTACAAACCCATGGATACTCCTCTTCTAGGAAATTGGAGGAAAGAGGATGCTACTTTTGGAGAGGTAGTGGATGATACTGTCTATCGATAGTTAGTGGGTTCACTAATGTATTTAGTGAACACGAGACCAGATATTTTCTACGCAGTTAACCAAATGATTCAAGCTATGGTTAAGCCTACCAAGCTCTTTTGGAAGGCAGGGAAGCATGTCCTGACATACCTGAGGGGAACATCAGAGTATGGTCTATGGTATAGATGGATGGATGGAGTGAAGTTGCATGGATTCACGAATGTATATCTCATTGGAATTCCATCAGACATAAAGAGCACATCAGGGGGGATCTTTAGCATTGGATCGACAATAGTTTCCTGGTACAACAGGAAACAACGATCTATGGCACTCAGTTCAACGGAGGTGCAATACATGCCAGCAAGCCAAGCTGCATGTGAGGCTATCTAGATGAGAAAGATCTTGGTTGGTTTTTTTGGTTCTCAGATGGATCCGAAACTGATTCATTGTGATAATCAGAGTTGAATTAAACTCTCAATTAATCCTGTGTTTCATGATAGGTCTGAGCATATAGATATCTAGTACCATCATCTTAGATATTGTGTGAAGAGGAGGATCATGTTGCTTCAGTACATTCCCATAGAAGATGAGGATGCATATATTCTGACGAAGGTGCTCACTAGGAGAAAATTTGAATACGATTGAGACATGATTAGGGTGAAGGATAATCCCTTTCTTGTTGACAGGGAGTGTTGAGATTCAACAAGAAGATTAAGCACCCACGCCTAGTGCATCAAGCACCTGGTTGCATTAAGCAGCCTGACTAGGGTGGGGCCCACAATGCTCTTTTTGGGTGCATGTCTATTTTTATTATCCATTAATTATGATGGACATTAAAATGTAATCTATTCTCATTGTGGACTTGAGTGAGTTAACTGAAAGTGATAAATTCAGTTAGCTAGTGGATTTCAAGTTAGAGGTTGTTGGTAAGGCATGCAGAGTAATTCTAGTTGTAACAGAGTTTGAAGTGCAGTGGTGCATGATTTGGTGCAAGTTTTAAATTAGTTTAAATCATTTAAGTGAGTTAAAATCAGTTGTGCTAGTTGTAACTGAAGATACACTAGTGAGAGATCAAGTGAATTAAATATTAATTAATTCACAATCAGTGATCTCACATGCAACTGAGGATTTACTATTATTAGCTGCATGCATGTCAGATCTAGTGGAGACCCAGTTGAGTTCTAGGTGAAAGGGAAGTTGACTATCAGTGGTAGGATTATCTGCTTACACACATGCAGGAAAACACCCATTGGAGTGCCAATGATACTTGCGCAGTCAAGGCAGGCAAGAATTCCTATCTTTTAGGGATCTTTACCATCAGGGATTGCGAAAGCAAGGGAGGTTGTTTAGAGGCTGAGAATTGGCTATGTGTTGGTCAATTTGCATACGACAGTGTGAGACGATAAGCTGAGTACTGGAGGGCTCTTGTGAGAAGATTTGTTGTATGTAATTGTTTCATGATCCATGTTGAATATACATTAGAAGATAGTGGGGTTTTTAGCTATAAGCTTTCCCTAGGAAATTATTTGTGTTGTGTGTGATTGATCTTTCTTCATGTTCATGTGATTAGCGATTGTGTTTTTAATTCTGCAAAAGATCTGTAGAAGTGATTCAGTATTTAAATTTAGTACATTGTTAGATTGGGTGAATCCAAGATATACATTATTGTTGTATAATTTCTACAATCATCTTTTCTCTTAGGGAAACAATTAATTGTCCAATTCCATAATTTCTCAATAAATCTAATCATTTAGGTTTTTTTTTTAGTAAGTTGTGCTAATTCTATTAATTCAAAAACATATAAGTATATAGTTTACATGTAGGTTTGGTAAGCTGCGCTTAACCAATCCCTGCCTTTGTTACACTGTTTCTGGGCTGCTACAGGGGAGGGGGCTGACCCAGTCAAAACTTGCGAGCAAAAATTACTATTGTGCCCATAGGCACTGATACATTTAGGAGCATGAGAGGAGGAAATGACAATGTAGCCCTGAGGGCAAAAAAGACAAAAAACAAAATAGGAATTGTTGAGAAGGTAAATCCCCTCTGCGGACAGAGGCGATCCCTACTAGCCCAGCAGGGGTCTAGCAACAAACAAACAATGCTATGACGCAGGCTCCTAGTTACGAATGAAAGATTTGGGATAAGAACCTACCTGGATTCCAGCGCTCGATCTGAAAAAGAGATGCCCCGTCCTTCAGTCCTGGCAGATCACAATCCTTCCACGATCTCCGTGGATGAACACCTGCACACAGAAAGAACAAACAGATACAAGCATAGGAACCAACATACGTAACTAAACATCGGTCAGAAAAGACATTACTCGCATTAACATAATGGAAAAAGGAGTGGAACCATAATCATAGTCATCTATTAAAGTGGTAAACTAATAGAAGTTACAACCAAGTTCTGACGCTGCAGCCTCCTTCGCGCGGGTCTCCGGTTGTCCACGCCTCGCAAAGCTCGCCGGGGGAAAGGGAAACCTCTCCGGAGTCTCGTGACAATGGTCTCCTTGCTCGAATGGGCCTTAAGGGAAAGGAAGGATTCTTTTCAGCACAAAGGCACTTGGGAATAGGAGATGCAAAGCTTCAACACTTCAAGACTAGCTTGCCATGGATCTGAGCAAGCTTTTATAGATGGGGAAAGAGGGAGTTGGGATCCCTATTATTATGGGATGGGCCCTATCAACAAGGAAGGTTCCATAGAAGGTGGCAAAACTACTTCCCTTCCATAGAACTCCCGTAGCCAAACCTCCCAACTCAAGATAGGCAGTGGTTGTGAGTTTGTTTGAACTCAACTTCCGCCATCCATATATAAAAAACAGTCCCAAAAATGGGTGGCGCGATTGCTGCTCTATGACAGAGCGCCAAGTGGCGCGACCTCTTTACAGGATTTCCCTGAGTGGCGCGAGTACTGAACTGTCTACCCGCGCCAATGCAAAAAGAGCGGTTTTTCATGGATTTTGCAAGGAGATGTCTCAAGGGGAAATGAAGCTCATACTCAGAGGGATGCAATGATGATGTTTTCAGTGCATGACAGTGTTCACAGGTCACGTTATGGATCCTCCATTGTGCGGGACGGGGAATGGTAGGGACGGTGACAAATTACTGTGTAACAGATGCCCCCTAAAGCATGAGGCCCGAGAGAGAGAGGGGTGAAATGCTTTACGAGAACATGTCTAACTGAAGGCCCGCCGTCGGAAAACCTGCATAGACAGATACAACTGATATCTTAAGTACACGATGTATATATATGGTATGGACGCAGCCATCCGAACAGAGTATGCTATAATCCGGATCCAGGGTATGGGCACAGCCATCCAACTAAGATCAAACAAATAGACTCAGGTATGGTCGCAGCTATCCAATCATTGAGTCATGTACATAATGACAATAATCCACAATCGCAGCCTGGATTACAACAGACACAATCCAGGGTCTTGCGCTCCATCTCGACCCAAATAAGTACAAGTTCTAGCACGCGAATATGTGAGCTGATGTCGAACATGCAAGAACATCGCCTGATTACCAGCCAATGATGAAAGCCGTTAACAGACGCGAGAGGAACCACCAATAATGACAATGGTCCTCAAGGTACCACAGGTACAATCCACGGCGTGTGAATAAATGAGCTGACGTCGAACACCCGCAGAATCATCCGATCGGAGGTCAATAATGAAAACCTCTCGTCGAATGCGACGAACCCGCCATTAAGGCATGCAGGCCCCAAGGTACCATCAGGAGTCTCTAGACCAACTTCCTGGATAATGAGTTGAAGTCGACAGGAAGTGATCTTGATCGAAGGTGGGCCATAATGATTCCCACATCATCGACACGAGACAGAGGAACATAATGTTTTGTTGTGAATTAGGATCATATGAGAAACTGAGGAAGGTTGATATTCGCAGAGGCCAACTTCTCTTGAACATATAAACGGCACGGCAATGGACTTGGCAGTATTTGACATCAACAGATCAAAGGTCATGGCGACGAGGCAGGGAACAGATGAGAGGTCAAAAGAGATTACCCAAACCCATGGAAGCAAAGTGAAACAACGAGATGAGATGTCCCCAACCCGACACGAATGCAGACAAGTGCCATGTTCAAGAGCAACATACTGCCGACGATAACGACGATGGTTCCATTTTTCCCCACCATCTTGGTGAGTACCTCTTTATTTTTACACAAGCTTGAAGAGGATACCATATGCTTGTCATATAAGTCCGCCCTTCGGGCGAATCCATCCTAGTACATTTAACGAGCCCTAGGAAGGAGCGACTCGAATAACGTCATTTCGACTAGATCCGATGTCATCAGGGTTTAACGAGTCTGACAAAGGAAGAACTCGGCGTCTTTTCATGTTTAGAGAGTTTGAAAAGATAGCGGAAAAGTAAACTCCACAGGTCCCTTTTCGTGAATAGTTCCTCAGATCCGAAAAGGTAGAAAACAATATCCGAGAAAACCTCCTAGTCGCGATAGGCTAGGGTATTCCTTTTTCGTAATCAATCCATCCCAGCCCAAAAAAGGGTTAAACTTATACTGGGTGGATGTCGATTCGTGTCCAATTTAACGAGATCGAAACGACAAGGGTCTCGGCAATCTTTTCATGTTTAGAGAGTCAGAAAAGAGCTGAAAGATGACTCCTCCTGGAGGAACGAGTGGTATAAAGGGTAGCAACTGGTTCCGGTAATGGTGGAACTACTCTGAACAAATAAAGGTCGAGAGGTTGGCTAACAAGACCACTCATAGCAGCGGTTCCTCAGGAACGGGTAAAACAACCAAGTGAAGGCATATGATCGGCCAAGCAGATAGTGACAATGGAGTGAGAAAACCAAGGCTCATCTGGTAAAAACAGGCTGATAAAATGGCAATCACAAGAGGTAAAGGGAAAGGTTTCATTTTTACACAAGCTTGAAATCAAAAAACTCTGCTTGAAATTGGTTTCATTTTTAAACAAGCTTGAAACAAAGATAAACTATGCTTGAAAAAGTAAGCATGCCCCCAGCATGGTGACTCAATTTGAGGTACATGCCCCCCAAGCTTCAGTCCATATGAAAGACAAATGGAGTGAAGGTTCAATTTACAAGATCAAAAGAAAAGACTCGACTGGGATTTTACGAGATCTTATCAAAGACTCGAATTGAACGGGAACGAGTTTCATTGTTTTAACGAGGTTGACACATTAAAAGAACTATCCTCAGACACCTTGTTTCATGGTTTAGGGAGCTTGACACAAGACCAGGAACTGTGCTCCGACAAACCTTGTTTCATTTTTTAAGGAGCTTGACACAAGACAAGGAACTATGCTCCGACGACCTTGTTTCATTTTTTAAGGAGCTTGACACAAGACAAGGAACTCTGCTCCGAACACCCTTGTTTCATTTTTTAAGGAGCTTGACACAAGAAGACAAACTATGCTCCGACCAGCTTGTTTCATTTTTTAAGGAGCTTGACACAAGCAGAATGAACTATGCTCCGACAACCTTGTTTCATTTTTTAAGGAGCTTGACACAGGAAAGGAACCATGCTCCGACCGACTTACATCAAAATGAACAAGAAGGCGGTGCTTCCAAGAGTTCCATTCCTGATGGAAGGGAAACATCCTGGAAGTCAGGACCCAATGCCCCCAGCACATTATGCACAACGGCATCATCACTGAGCACAGGCACGGGGTAAGTGGCCACATAGTTGACCTGCGGTGGGGCAGATACAACAGGTGGATAAAAACCAGGAGGGGGTGATGGCGGACCAGTTGCCACATTAGGACCAAAGAAGGACAGCTGATCAATGGTCACGATCCTTCCTTCATGCGGAAAACAGGCCACACGAAAGAGGGAGGAGACGAGCGCTCCCATGGCATAGGTGTAATCGCGCCCCAGGAGCAGATGGAAATCCAAGGGGCCTGGAACGACCATCACGTCCATATGGACGGTTTTCCCTCCCAAAGTAATCGGTAACCATGGAAGGATCCCCAACGGTTGACTGGTTCTTCTATTGAATGTCAACAGATTCTGCGTAACAGGCGCAAGTGGCGGCGAACCGAAAGCTTGCCAGGTAGTTGATGACAGAATACTAACAGAGGCACCTTCGTCTATAATGGTGCTGGGTACAACCAGACCAAGAGCCTGCACTGTGAGCTCGAAAGGCACATAAGACGGAAGGCGAAATCCTGCAAATCGATTCCAGTCAAAGGAAGCGACCAAACTACTCGGAGGGGCTACCATCGACAAGCGAAGGTCTTCCCCTGATGTTACGGTAGAAGAAGCATCCTCCATGACCTCCATCTCGAAGGCGGGAGGGATATCCTCTGGAGCCTCCATCATGGGAGGTGGAGGAGCGACTTCTTGAAGTACAGGGACAGGAGAATCTTTCTCCAAGTCTGAAGAATCTGAAGAGACCAGAAGGACATGAGGGGTGTGAGATCCACTCTCGACAGAAAAGACCTGGTGCACCGCGGACGGGGCCAGTTCGACCGATCCCACGACCAATGGTTGGTCGGGAACGGATTCTTGAATCTGAATTTCTGGAGGAGTGGGATCGACCAAGGATGACCCTTGACCAATCACGGCATCAGCCGGTGGAAGACTCAAAGAAAGTTGTTTATAACCAGCCGGGAGGCGTGGTGTAGAAACAGTCAGGTTGTCCAAGACTCGCTTGGCTTCATCCACATAAGGACAAAGGTGAATAGCATGGTGCCCTTCACACAACTTACAGGGATTGGTGATCTTACCCTGCTTCTTAGGAGCCTTACCAGTGCCCCCAACCTGACTCCCAGAAGCCAAAGACAACGGTGGGCGACCGTTGGACCATACTTCGAGTACCTTGGGAATGCCAGGGCAGTCTCGAAGAAGATGGTCTCCCGTGCACAACATGCAGGGGAACTTAACTTTCCGAGGAGGGTTGGAAGGGTTATCAAGAGGAGATATCTCAGAAACAGTAGCCGTACATTTAGCCTCCCGCTTATCAGACTTCTTCTTCTTTGTCTTCTTCTTCTTTTTAGCCACCTGGTTACTCGAATCCAGGCTTTCACCAGGCAAAGTAGAAGATGAGGACGCAGAAATAGGCGAAGAAGGGGAGAGGTCCACCTTGGAATCAACATGATGTTGTTCCGTCGGAGGAACTGATTGAACAGTAGTGGAGACATTCGGAACTACAGAGGTTGAGAACAACCAAACAGGCAACCCAACCGTTAACCCAGGAAGGGACAACGTCGCCATGTAAGGAGCACCAACATTCCCAAAAGGAGGAAAATGACCAGGATTCCCTTCTGAGGGGATTCCTTGGTTGGTGAACTCTGAAAAAGTTGCCATCAAACTCAAAACCACACACGGGCTGAAAACGAGTTAAGGGCACACGATCAAACGGTCAACAAGCAATATCTAAGCAGGCATGTAATCGTGGGAGATTAATTTTACCACATTGGAAAATAAGAAGTTCTACCGTTTCATGTTTCAAGAGTCGAGAAACGATAAAAAGATGACTCTATCTCTTTCAGAGTTGACACAAGCGTGAAAGGACAAGCGCTTGACGGTCTTTTCAAGTTTAGGGAGTCAGAAAAGACCAAATGACTGCTCAGGAAAAAAACTAGGCACAAAGGGTGTACCAGATAGCCGTGAACTGCAATATACACCTTGGTTTCAAAATGAAAGAGAAATCGACCAAGGACTTTCCGTACGTGCAGGTAGTCTCCCCGAATGCTGTGTTCGGTGTATCACGGGTAAAAGGCGGCAGACTCGGCTTCCTGTGGATAAAGGATTACAAACCTATAGGGGTCTCCCTTTATATACTCGACGGTACGGGGAGCGCAAGTCCGTACTAGTGCTGTCTAAAGCCAATAGGCGAACGACAGCTGCTAGGTTTAACGACGCCGGAACACGTCTCTAGCCTAGACCTTCTAAATATGTTGCGATAAGTTCCAATGTTGCCTTAGGTTAATTGAATGAATTTTACAGTTGATCTTCAATTAAGTTTCAATTTCCAGGCCTTATCGTATGTAGTGTCTCCTAAATGCAAGCTATATGCCACGATGCAACATTTCGTTCGATGAAAACTAGTTAAATGAGAGTTGAAAGCTTTAATACAAACGAAATGAACGGAATACAAACAAGAATGTCTCTAATGCAACTAATGCAATTGCACATTTTTCATTCAAACACTAATCACTAGTGATACGGAAAAGATGACAATTTGCACTAATTAAAAAAACAAAAGAGATTATATTTTTTTTAAAATTTTCAATGTCTAATGGCTAATGTGCACTGAAAACAAAAGGAACAATTAGAGAAATGATAACTAAGAGAGCAAAGCAAACAACATTCACTCACCAAGCAAGCAACCAAATCTCTAAATTGACCCAAAGTCTCTCAAATCGAAGAAAGACTCAAAAACACCCCAATGGACCGTGTGATCTGGGTCCAAAGCAAGGGCAAACGAATCCTGAATGAAAGAACGAACAATCACTCAAAAGACGCAACAAAACAATCAAAGACTGCTAAGAGGGCATGGAGGGTTAAGCAACAAGTCGACGGGACAATCAAGACACCTAAACTCCCAAGGAGGGCTCGATTCACTATGCCACTAGATGCCCTAGGGCTCAAATCGTGAAACCGATAGATAGAGGCAAACAACCAAAGGATAGCGGTGAATTCCAGTCAAACCAGGCTCCAATGCACTCAAACAATCGGGAAATCAAGAAGAAAAGTATTGGTCAAGCTCAGAAAGCCAAAAATTGAAGAAATTCAAAAATTGGCACGAAGATGTGTGACGTAGCCCTGAAACTGGCATAGAAGGCAGTGGTACGAACGAACCATTAACACACTTAAACAGCATTGTCAGAAGTAAAACTCCATAGTCCAGTCTTCAATGCAAACTAAAAGTCAGCTAATGCGAGAAAAAGAGGAACACAAACTAATAACTCTGACTAAAATATGAAAGAACCCAACCCGGAAAGTTCATATCCAAACAAGGAAAAATATCAAACGAACCAATCTGCAAGCCGAAAGAAGCAGACGGTTCCATTTGTGATGCCTGCAATTTGTGAGAATGGTAAATCCCTCCCCGGACAGAGGCGATCCCTACCCCAGCCCGGCGAGTGCCATGAAACAAACAATGCTATGACATGAGGCTCTAGTTACGAATGAAAGATTTGGGATAGAAACCTACCTGGATTCCAGCGCTCGATCTGAAGAAGAGATGCCCCCGTCCTTCAGTCCTGGCAGATCACAATCCTTCCAAGATCTCCGTGGATGAACACCTGCACACAGAAAGAACAAACAGATACAAGCATAGGAACCAGCATACGTAACTAAACATCGGTCAGAAAAGACATTACTCGCATTAACCTAATGGAAAAAGGAGTGGAACCATAATCATAGTCATCTATTAAAGTGGTAAACGAATAGAAGTTACAACCAAGTTCTGACGCTGCAGCCTCCTTCGCGCGGGTCTCCGGTCGTCCACGTCTCGCAAAGCTCGCCGGGGGAAAGGGAAACCTCTCCAGAGTCTCGTAACAATGGTCTCCTTGCTCGAATGGGCCTTAAGGGAAAGGAAGGATTCTTTTCGGCACAAAGGCACTTGGGAATAGGAGATGCAAAGCTTCAGCACTTCAAGACTAGCTTGCCATGGATCTGAGCAAGCTTTTATAGATGGGGAAGGAGGGAGTTGGGATCCCTATTATTATGGGATGGGCCCTATCAACAAGGAAGGTTCCATAGAAGGTGGCAAAACCACTTCCCTTCCATAGAACTCCCGCAGCCAAACCTCCCAACTCAAGATAGGCAATGGTTGTGAGTTTGTTTGAACTCAACTTCCGCCATCCATATTTAAAAAACAGTCCCTAAAATGGGTGGCGCGATTGCTACTCTATGACGGAGCGCCAAGTGGCGCGACCTCTTTACAGGATTTCCCTGATTGGCGCGAGCACTGAACTGTCTACCCGCGCCAATGCAAAAAGAGCTGTTTTTCATGGATTTTGCAAGGAGATGTCTCAAGGAGAAATGAAGCTCATACTCAGAGGGATGCATTGATGATGTTTTCAAGGCATGACAGTGTTCACAGGTCACATAATGGGTCCTCCATTGTGCGGGATGGGGAATGGTAGGGACGGGCGTGAGTCTCGGGAGTAGGACAAATTCTTTGTGAACATATGTACCCAACATAGTGGTTAAAGACATCTTGTCCCAAGACCCAGATGGGAAGAGGGGCAAATGGATTGATGTGATCCTAGAGTACGACCTTGAGATAAAACCCACAAAACTGATCAAAGGTCAGGGCTTAGCTCGACTAATGGCTGAATCAAATCTACAAGCCCTTGACATTCACATGGTAGATACCTTTGATGAGTAGCATGGATTGCCTGATCCCACTGTTGAAGAGAAGTTTCAGAGCTCTCCTTGATATTCTGACATTCTGTATGTGCTTACACACCTTAATGCCCCTCCTGAAATATCAAAGACCAAGGCCAGATTCTTAAATATAAAAGCCAGAAGCTATTGCATAATGAATGAAGACTTATACTGGAAAAATCCAAGTGGCCTATTGCTTAAATGTTTTCCTGAGTCTGAAGCATAAATGATTAAACAAGAATTCCATGCAGGAGGGTGTGGAGGTCACTTGAACTAGAAAGCCATCACAAAAAAAATACTCAGAGCTGGCTACTATTGGCCTACACTCTTCAATGATATCCATAATATGGTAATTACTTGCCACAAATTCCAAATTTTTGAAGGCAAAAGAAAACTCCTCCCCTTACCTCTTCAACCCATCACTGTTGAAGGTCCATTTATGCAATGGGGCCTATATTTCATAGGAGAAATTCACCCTGCTTCTTCTGCACAACACAAATGGATCTTAACATCCACCGACTACTCCACTAAGTGGGTAGAGGCCATACCTGCTAGGAATGCCATATATTCTGTCATCATTAGGTTCCTAGAAGACCACATACTCTCTCGGTTTGGCTGTCTAAGAAAAATAATCACTGATAATGCTGCTGATTTCGGATCCAAGAAAATGGTTGACTTTTGTCACAGGTATAAAATAGCACTCAGTCATTCAATTGCCTATTACCCTCAAGGTAATGGACTAGCTGAATCATCAAACAAAAGCCTGGTGACCATCATCAAAAAGCCACTGGAAGAGAACAGGAAGTCATGGCATAACAAGTTAGTGCATGCTTTATGGGCTGACAGGCTTACGGTGAAGAAATCCATTGGCATGTCACCGTACTAGCTTGTCTATGGAACAGAAGCAGTGTTTCCTACTAGCCTTGGGATACCAGTGATCAAACTTGTTCAAGAAATACAGACAGAAGAACACAGCATGGTGAGGAGAATAAACCAGACAATTCATCTCCAGCAAACAAGGGAAGAGGTCTACAATAGATTTGTGAAAGTTGAGGAGAATATAAATAAGTTATTTGACAAAAGAACTAAGGCCTCTGATTTCAAAATTGGAGACAAAGTTCTAAAGTGGGACTCGAGGAGAGAGGATAAAGGAAAGCACGACAAGTTTGACAGTTTGTGGCAAGGTCCATACATCATCCAAGCCATTGTGGGTTCAAATGCCTTTTTTCTACAAGATTTAGATGGTACTGAACTATTTGGGGCTCCTGTCAATGGCAGTATGCTCAAACACTACTTCTGCTGATTTATAATTTCCAGTTTCCATTTCCATTGTACACACCATTGTAGTGTTTTGTTTTCAAAGAAAAAAAAAATGTTTCAAAAAATAAAGAGAAAGGAGAGGTTCAGACATGCTCAAAACATGAACCTCTGAAGTGAAAAAGATTGGCTCTAATATGATCAAAACCTAAGCCAAAGAAAGTAAAGATAGCTGGTTCAAACACGCCCAAAACCTGGACCGGCAAAGAAGAAAGAAGAATCAGCTCTAACAAGCCCAAAACTAGAGCTAAAAAAGAAGAAGAAGGAAAGTGACTCTAACAAGCTCAAAACTTGAGTCACAAAGGAAAGAAGGATGCTACAAAACTTCAGATTTCAAGCCTTCAAGATTATTTTTCAGGTTTCTGCAAAATTCTATCCATGTGCAACTGTCTTTATGCCTTGGATCCACAACAAACTAGACTGTCTAATCCTAGTTTGACTGTTTTTAAATTTCTGTTGTAGAATGTAGAGAAGAAATCTGCTGGACAGTCTAATCCCATCATATATTAGATTAGGTAGAGAAACATATGAGACCAACAGTCTAATCTGGTCTCATGAAGTGATAGGGGTAGATTTATAATAGGTTTATTTCCTATGTATAAAAATAAATGATGTAAAGGGTTTGCTAGTCCAAATGCACCCTAGAAGAAAAATGTTAGGATTGTAGAATGGGTAGGTAGATTGATTGGGAAAGTTTTTCTGCTAAATTGATGTCTTCACAATTATGGAAGCTGAAAATCAAAGAAGAAAGGTGGCTCAGGCAATAGGCATCTGGCCTACACCAAAGATCATTTTCTGAATTCTTGTCTCCTTCAAGAAGAAGCCATCCCCATGTGGAGCCACTGTTAGTCCCCTATAAATTTTTTGACAAGAAAATTAGGGGGCTAAATTGTTTTTGAGCCTTCAAGGAATGCATCTCCCCTAAAGACACATCACCCTTGAAGTCTCCTATGCCTTTTCCATTGATAAATTTCTCTCTACTGACTCCCTTTATAAGGTCTCACTGATTGCAAAAGCGGTGCACCAAAAGTCTACATTTGCCCCTTGTTCCTTGAAAAACGCCCCATTTTAACCTTTGTTTTCCCCTTGTCAAATTCCCCTCTAAATCCCCTAAATCCTCCCTAAATCCCCTTTACGTCCTCCACACACCCCTTGTTTGGCCCATTTTATCCTTATTGCCTCTATCGTTACCCAATGCTGCCCTCATATTGCATTAAAATGGGCCAAAAATCCATTTCCCACCTTATAATGGTCTTAGCCCTTTTTCGGCTAGCCCTTGAACCGTATTCCCCCCATGTGGCCTGGTGCCAGAACCACCCGCTAGCCCGAGGGCGCTTATCATAATCAGAGGTTTCATACGTGCCCTTTTCCTTTGTAAACTCAAAAACCTCCGATGCGATTGAATTATTGTTATAATGGCCTGCACTGTAATCTCAGCAGTCGATCTGTGTAAGATCTGACGTTTAGCGCTATTTTGCAATGCGCCCATCGTTACTCTGTTTGCCGCCTAGATCGCATTGCAACCATCCGTTCAACCCGCAAATCCGATGGTCCATGTCCACCCGCTTGGTGGTCCTCGCAACCGCGCACTATGAAAAAACCAGCAGTTTCTATCGCACCACTTTCTGAGGGTGGGCGGTATTTTCATTTTCGAAGTGATTCCACTCACCGCCCGACACGTGGCTCCGTCACTGTTTGAAAACCACCCACTCACTGTGCATTAGCATTCGGCACAAGACATAGAGCGATATGTATATCAGTCGTCTGATCTGGGGCTCCCCATCCAATGGCGATCGCGCTGCTAAGTTGCACGGAAGTTAACCCAAGGCATACGTACCCCTGGCCCACTATCTATCGCCATCCGAAGTGTTTTCCACCATCGATCTCTGTCGGAAATAGGACGGCCCAGATTAAATTCACACCCACCCATTAACCCCGTACCTCCACGTAACCTCTCCACGTGTTTTTATCGCAATGACCTCTGCCCTCCTTATATTTCGTTCATATTTCATTCCAAGGTCAAAGTTTAATGTTTTTCATTGGAGTTGCTATTTCGACGTCACCCAATGCATTTCTCACTGTTACATAGTTTTCCTCCATAGTATCCTCTGCATGCATCGTCGTCCACCGTGTCACGTCGTCATTTCCGTAGTCATCCACACCACCCTCTCCATGCATGATTTTCTTAATTTGTTTTCGTGTTTTGTAGGGTTACAGGCAGGCAGAAAACCGCCATGATTCATATGCGCTATTGTAAAGGCACAGTGCACAGAAGGAGCTGAATTTAGAGCCTAATTTTATAGAAAATGTCCGGAAAGATGTCTGCATTGTAAATTTCATCAAAGGACAGAGTTCAAACTCTGCAAACCCTCTCTGGTGCCATTAAAGCTTAGATTGCATAAAAAAAGACAGTACGGGAGCAGCAGAAAGCTCGAGGTAAGAAATAGAAGATTTTTGAGCCTTTTCAGGGATTTTAGAAGGCAAAGGTACTAGTTCAAGGACATCATGGATTGCATGGAAGCTCTAGTGCGCAGAAAAAAATGCTATCAGGGTTTCAAATCAGCAGAATGTTTCTTCCTGAGCAAGGATACGGTACACATTATTGTTTCAGTCCACATTGTGGCCAAGTAAATTCCCCCCCCCTGACAACAGTCCTATGCTATCAGAAGCATTTGTTGCACAGTATGGCAGATCCTAGCATCGTGATTCTACGTTGTTATATAATTTACCAGAAGTACTACAGAGTGCTGCAACAAAGTACGGCTAAGACATACCTGGAGTAAAATGCAGCCTGACAAAGATCACTCTTCCATCCAAAGAGCACCAGAGATAAATGCTCAGAATTTAAAACAGAACGAGGCTTCGGCTCTCCTTCTCTTCTGATTTTTAATGTTGCATTTAGTGTTTCACCTACCTCCTCTGCTCCACTTGATCCATAAATTCATGAAGAAACTTATTGTAAAGTTTGTTGATCAGTTATCAGAGAATTGCAAACTGTTTCTTTTGAGACATAGTCTCTGTGTAAAGTTTTAAGAGAGGATGAGGAAGATGTTTTATGACTGAGTATCCAACTGTTGGCCATGTTGTACCTGACTGGTGTTTCTTTTTAATATGACAAGCACATTTCTTTGCATCCTGATCTAAAGTAGCGGTGATTTTTTTCTATCTCTGTATTTGTGTTTAACTTACATTCCGTTTCATTTAATTTCTACTGGCTTGCATCAGAAATCTGGCATAGGATTTACCCTTGTTAGGTACCCTATGTTTCTACTCTCCTTGCCTTCGATTTTTTCTACTAAATGTGTTATCTAAGAATTGATTTCAGTTGATTTAACCAGTGTAGTGGATGTTATTGCCTGCTAGCTGATGTATGAATTAAATGAATCCGTTCTTAGATGTTCTTGTTAGGATTTAGCTGGAAGATTTGGGAACACTGGGGATTAGAGTTAGCCCTGTCCACTAGGATCCTTGTGCAACCAGCTGGCCTTTCTAAGATCCCTCAAGCTGGAGGTCGAAGCATTGAGAGTCCAAAGTCTCTCTTTGATCTCTGGTCTTCAGATTTGTGTTCTAAACCTTCATTGTTCCTCCTCCCCTATTGTTCCATGCCACACTATCATCTTTAAGATCCAATGTTTTATATGACTAGCCCAATTGAAAGCCTGCATATTGATTAACAAGAAAATACTTTCCTGACTCCATTTCCCAATGGTTTTGAATGCTCCCTGGAATACTTCACCTCTGCTCAATTCCTCTTTTCTCATCCTTGTATTTCTTTGAACCCTTCTTTCCTGATAACCAACAACCAAACAAATAATCAAACAAACAAACCCTGTGCCTATAACTAGCCTAATATCTTATCCTTTTGAGCTTCAAAGACATAAAACCTTTGCTTACATAGAGAGATCCCTCTCTGGACCCAGGAGGGCTAGATCCCGAGGTCTGAAAGTGGTTTGATGTTTTCTCATCTTTTGGTCTTGCCAGTCTGGCCAAAACATGGGAACCCCAACACCAGGTTTGAAGAAAAAATTAGTTTGAGTTGCAATGTCAGAGGATAGAAGCTATGATGTTGTTTTTAGTGAAGGGAAATATTTCTTGCGACACAGAACAACAGGACAAGAAAAGAAGATAGAGATTCAAGTTAAGAATCTATAGAAGCTGGATGTAGATGGCTGTGCAACATTAATGGACAAGGCGGACAAAGTGGTGAGGTAGGATGAGGTCAAATTATGGCACAAAAGATTGGGCCATATTCACCATGGAGCCTTGAAAGTCATGGAGCGTATTTATACTGGTCTTCCCAAGGGTACACTTGCATAGTCAGACCCATGCAAGGGATGTACTATGGGAAAATATGTAAATTCCACCTTTCATGAGAAGGAGAACTGAGCTTCGAGGATCCTTAGAGAGTTCACACAGACATGTGTGGACCATTCTCCATTGCTTTGACAACAAAACATAAGTACTATGTGATATTTGTTGATGAATTTTATTATAAGTACTTAATCTTCTTCATGCAGAAGAAAGATTAGACATTCTCAAAGTTTCTTGAGTTTAAGGCACTAGTGGAGAAAGAGTTGGGGAATCAAGTGAAGGCTCTGAGGAGAGATAATGGTGGTGAATACATCTCTAATGAATTCAACAAATTCTGTAGCAAAGAAGTTATTCGAAGAGAACTCATAGCACCTCATAACCCACAATAGAATGGGGTTGCTGAAAGAAATAACATAACGATTGTGGGTGCAGCAAGAGTGATGTTGCATGATCAAGGCCTACCGATGCATTTGTAGGTGGAAGCATGCAACAATTGCGGTATTTGTAAAAAACCATTGTCCTCATAGGATACTTGGCATGAGTACACCTGAAGAGGCTTTCATTGGTAAGAAACTTGATGTTTCACACTTTAAGATTTTTGGCTCATCTGTTTATATGCATGTGACCAAGGATGCCAGGAAGAAGCTGGAGCCGACAGCCGAGATCGAGATTTTTGTGGGATAAACTGAAACACCCCATAACTATCGTGTGTATTTTCAAAAAAACATAATGATTTTTGTTCAATGGGATATAAAATTTGATGAGGAGAAATCCATGCAGTTGTCCCTTGAGAGGGAGCTGTAATTGCATGCAGAGGAGGAACTAAAGGTTCCCAAGGATGAGCCTCAAGATGTGGAGCAAACACATGAGGAGGATCATGGAGTGGTGGAAAATACTCATGCAGAGCCATCCATCAGAAATGGCATAAGGCGCACCACGGAAGATGATAGATTGAGACTTGATGCTGCAGAGAATGTAGGAGCCCCTACTTCACAGCGCAGACATAGATAGTCTCCTGACATGTTTACTCGATACATGGATCTTATGATAAAATTTATTGTGATTGAACCATCTTCCTTTCAGGAAGTAGTGCAACAACCAACTTGGGTTGATGGAATGGTGGAGGAGTATGAATCCATTGTCAAGAACAGTGCATGGGAGATTGTCCCAAGATCGGTCGAAAAATCAGTGGTTGGATCTAGATGGATCTACAAGGTCAAGCAAAATACTGATGGGAGTGTGGAGAAATACAAGGCCAGATTTGTGGCTCGGGTATTCTAACAGATTGAGGGGATATATTATGATGAGAATTTTTCACCTGTTGCAAGTTACTCTTCCACTAGATCCATACTTGCACTCTCAGTGCAGATGGGTTGGCGCATTCATCAGATGGATGTGAAAAATGCGTTTCTTAATGGGATAATTGAGGAAGAAGTGTACATAGAGAAACCTGAAGGTTTCAAGATATTCAAAAATGAGTCACATGTGTGCCAACTCAAGAGAGCACTGTATGGGCTGAAGCAAGCACCTTGTGCTTGGTACACTCAAATAGACAGCTATTTCGCTGGACTAGGCTTCACCAAAAATGAAGCAGATGCAAACCTATACTAGATTTTGGTTGAGGGTAAGCTATTGATTATTATTCTTTATGTTGACGATCTGATTTTGACTTGTGATGAGTAGCTGATACACTAATGCAAGGAGGATCTTGCAAGGGAGTTGGAAATGAAGGACATGGGACTCCTTCATTATTTCCTTGGCTTGGAAATATGGCAGCAGGATGGTGAAATTTTTGTATTTGAAGGCAAGTTCACCAAGGAGATACTGGGTAAGTTTCGCATGGAGAGCTGCAAACCCATAGATGCTCCTCTTCTAAGAAATTGGAGGAAAGAGGATGCTACTTCTGGAGAGGTAGTGGATGCTACTATCTACAGGCAATTAGTTGGCTCACTGATGTATCTAGTGAACACCAGACCAGAAATTTTCTATGCACTTAACCATTCGAGTTAAGCTATGGTTAAGCCTACCAAGCTCTTTTGGAAGTCATGGAAGCATATCTTGAGATACCTGAGGGACACATTAGAGTATGGTCTATGGTATAGACAGACAGAGGGAGTGAAGCTTGAAGGCTTCATGGATATAGATTGGGCAGACAGTCCATCAGACAGAAAGAGCACATTAGGAGGGATCTTCAGCATAGGATTGAGAGAAGTTTCTTGGTACAACAGGAAGCAACGATCTATTACACTCATTTCAGCAGAAGCAAAGTACATGGTAGCAAGTCAAGTTGAATGTGAAGCTTTATGGATGCCAAAATATCTTGGTTGGTTTGTTTGGTTGTTAGATGGATCCGACAATGATAATTGTGATA
Organism: Pinus albicaulis; assembly: GCA_034641835.2. Lineage (NCBI taxonomy): Eukaryota > Viridiplantae > Streptophyta > Pinopsida > Pinales > Pinaceae > Pinus > Pinus albicaulis. The sequence continues at coordinate 66,488 of JAXQQM020080377.1, read as the reverse complement.
ATCAGAGTTGAATTAAACTCTCGATTAATCCTGTGTTTGGTTAAAGAACATAGATTTTCGGTACCATCATATTTGAGATTGTATGTAGAGGAGAATAATTTTTCTTTAGTAAATTCCCACAAAAGATCAGGATTTCTCATGAAGGCACTCACCAGGAGAAAATTAGAATACCATAGATGCAAGATCGGGGTGAAGGATAATCTCTTTCTTGTTGAGAGGGAGTTTTGAGATTCAACAAGAAATTTCAGCACACACGCCTAGTGTGGGACCAAGAGGTCCAAGAAGCACCTAAACTAGACTAGGCCCACAGGGCTAAATTTATAAAAATGTAATATAATATAAAAATAACTTGTAATATTTAAATGAGTGTGATAAACTCAGTTAACTCATTAATTTCGAGTTAGAGGTAGTTGGTGATGGCATGCAGAGTAATTCTAGTTGTAACAGAGGTCTAAGTGCAATGGTGCATTAGTTAATGCAGGTTGTAATCGGTTTAACTCAGTTAAGTGAGTTAAACTCAATTCTGCTAGTTGTAACTGTTAGATACACTAGTGAGAGATCAAGTGAATTAAATATTGATTAATTCACAATCAATGATCTCACATGCAACTGATGATTTACTATTATTAGTTGCATGCATGTCAGATCCTGTGGAGACCCAGTTGAGATCTAGGTGAAAGGGAAGCTGACTATCAGTTATAGGATTATTAGTTTAAACCCATGCAAAAAAGCACATATTGGAGTGCCCATGATACTTGCGTAGTCAAGGAAGTCCAAAATTCCTATTCTTTAGGGATTGCATTCATCAGGGATTGTGAAAGCAAGGCAAGATGTCTGGAGGTAGTAAATTGGCTAAGTATTGGTCATTTTTATGTGTGACAGTGTGAGACAATTAGCCGAGTACAAGAGGGCTCTTGTGAGAAGAGTTGTATGTAATTGTTTCATGATTCCATGCTAACTATACAATAAAATATAGTGGGGTTTTGAGCAGCAAGATTTCCCCAGGAAATTATCTCTATTGTGGCTTGATTGATTCTTCTTTGCTTCATGTGATTGGCGATTGTATTTTTAATTCCAAAAAATATTTGTAGAAGTGATTCAGTATTTAAATTTAGTATATTGTTAGATCAGATTGAATCCATGATATACATGCTTGTTGTATAATTTCTACACCCTAAAGCCACTAGACATATCATCTCTTTACTGTCTTGTCCACTAGGATATCCAGATGATAATACTGTAGATGAATCCATCCTTGGATTCTTTTCTATTTTCTCAAAATATCAACAACCCGCCTTCATGTATAATTACAGTTAATTTTTGGCTGATAATATGCATGAGCAGCTTATGAATTTGACAACATAAGGGATGTTCAAGTACACCTCTGTACTTGTATACATGTTTTTGTTTTAGCAAGGACACTCACTTCCATTCAAACTCAACAAACAAGATGAACATGGGGTCAATCAATCAATATTTCATTGGACATATATGTTCAGATATGTTTTAGCTAAATTCACCTTCTCAGACTTCATTTACTCATTTATTCATCCAGTAGCATAACTTCTCAACACCCATATTGAGCCCAAAATTGGTGAAGATATCAAAAGGATTCTGAAATTAAGTGACCAAGTTAAAACTGGATATTGGTATTTATACCAGAATTATACTGAAATTAGGGTGTATGGTTGTGAGATAGCACCATATAAGCTACCAAAATATGTTCCAATGAGAATTTTATATTTGGAATATATTAGGTAAATGATCAACATGGATGAAATTCACTTTGTCTCAAGTAAAAGAAAGTAACAATTCAAGATTAAATCTAAAATTAGCTCATTCATCTGCAACACGAGATCAAATGGTATTGAAGGAGATACCATTTTAAGGAATATGAATTTTCAGTCCAGCTTCACCTGGTCTTATGAACCCTTTGGCATAATTTCAAATCTAAGGGTTGAATTAAAAACAAATCCTTATAAACACACACCAAGGCTAGAAATCGAGAAATTCATGAATCAGGGGGAGTGGACTGAAAATACACTGCAGGAAACAGAAGAAAAAATCCTTTCAACCTCCACCTTGTAGACTCCAGTTGCTCAACGTAAATATCAAAAAAGGGCAAGGGAAGAAACTTCAAATCCTATGGATCTAGTCAGAGAGTTCATAATTCAACAAAATAAGTAGAAGAATGATTTATTAGTCTACACAGAGGAGAATCATAAGAAACCATAAATCATTGATCTTAGAGATCCAGAAGTGTCTACATCAACAAGAGGGAGTGTTCCAACTAATCCATAAAATACTTCACCTTCTCAAGAACCTTTGGATATCATTCAGAGCATGGGAACTAGTTCATCTGATGACCAAAATATATTTTCAAAATTATTTGAGATAAAGCAGAAGAATGAGACACTGAAATCAAATGTTTACAATCAATTCTAGAAGCATACCTCCACTTCACAACACATACTTCTTTCTGATTTTGACAATGAAAAAGGCAGAATGCAAATGGATTTCTTACAAGCTCAAGTTCCTTTTTAAAAGCCTCCATCAGATTAGAAGAAGACAATATTTTCATTTGATACTAATCAAATTTATCCAATAGATCAAATGGATATGCATAGAAATTCTGGTGAAATGTTGTTCTCTACCATGACTAATACAACCATGTCTTTGTATAAGCTTAGAACTTCTTTATCAAATGTATAGTCTCAACTTAAAATTGAGAAATTATATTCTCTAGCTAAAGACAAAAAATTAAAGTCTTTAGAAGACCTTGTGGTTAAAATTGGATATGATCTAAAAGATTGTAAGGTTGTAGAAGAAATACTCAAGAAGAAAAATGTAGACATTGTAGCTCTGTGAAAATAACTTAAGTTACCTTCTATAGAAGATCCATATGCAAAGGAGATTGAAGAAAGTGAAAAAAAAAAGATAAGATATGCTCAAGTTAATCATTGAGAAAAATATTTAGATTAAGAAGATGGAGGAGCAGATTGAAGGACTGATCAAGGAGAAAGAATCAGCCCATCTTGCCATTATTCTAGTTACAACAGTTCCCATAACAGTTATGGGTACAAAACCCAGTTCTTCATCAAAAACCCTTGAATCTACATCAAAGCCGGTGATTCAGTCAGGATAGTGCATGAGATGGCCATACAAAAACAAGAAAATGAGAAGCTTCTAGAGAAATTTGAGAATTTAGAAACTCACAAGATTAAAAATGACACTTTAAATATGTAGGAAATGTAGAAGTCTAAGAGGCCGTGACTTAAAATTATGAAGTTAAAAAGTGAATTGTTAATGGCAGACACCATCCATACATATCATTTTTGAACAACAAGAGTTGATTAAATGATGTAGGACAATCATAGAGAAGGAAAAGGAAACACTCAAGACCAAACCATCATAAGCATTAGATATTATTAAAGTGCTAAATTCAAATAGAAAAGTAGAGCTAGAGTAGATAAATATCTCAGAGATAACAACCACCATCCTGGAGATAAAAAAGGTTCTACAAAATAAGAATTTAATTAATGAATTGGAGACAAAGTGTCAAACCTTGGACATTGTTGTCCAAAGGTTTCATTCAAAATTTAATATGTTGAACTAGAAGCGATTGTCTGGATTGGTAGCTCCAAATTAAAAACTGATAAATTTGGAGGAATATTGCAAAAAGCTGTATACCATTGTAGTTGACAAGGAAAAGTTTGTAAGGATTAAAGGACATATAACAGGCAAAGCCTTTCTTGAAGCTTTGGAGTTTGATTTAATTATAAGAAATCAAATCAAACATCTATTTATCAACAAGCCAACATTTGAAAGATTCACAGAGGTGTATGAAGTTTTCAGAAAGGTGGTCAATCTGGAAATTCCGAGTGGAGAAACTTTGGGATAAGCTATGTGAAACCATCGAGTAATTTATGACTCCAACAACATGCCAACACAACAACTTTTTTGGGCCACATAATCATCTGTTTTTTCAAAATTAGTGACATATCACTCATCAATTTTGTTTTCCTATTATTTAATACTATTTTTGTAATCACTTTTAGATATTTCTAAGTGATAGAAACTAGTATAAATAACTCTCCATTTGAGTTATTAAGTTTTTCACCTTGGATGAGTATTTGTAAGCAAAAGTGTATGAGATTTGATCATTGACGATAATAAAATGATTGTGGATTTGTTTCAATCAATTTTTTCTCTTGTAAGTTTTCCAATTTTCATTACATCTTGTTTTCTACACATCTTTAATGTTTATGAAGATAATTAGGTAAGGAAAAGTTGTGTTTCAGTCTAGATTAAATCCTCTGAGGTTATTATATATATTAGAGAATGAATTATTGTACTTTTTGTTTTTATAAGTCCTTCTAAAAAAATTAATTATCAACATCTTCATAAATTTAAATATGTTTTGTTAAGTTGTTAAACATTGTTTGATAATCCTTCACACTTATGATAATTAAACAATCATTTTGAATATTTAACTCATCATACTTTCTTATATTTTCTGTCTTCACACATGCAATCTCAAATAACTATTTGAAGTAAAGAAACAACCATTTCCTTATTAATTAATATTATCTAAAGTTAAGCACATATGTATGCAATTACTTTATACATTGGTCATCCAAAAACCCAAAATTAAAAAAAACAAAATATTATAGATGCTATGGCATGATTAACTGACCCAAATTATCTGAGAGGACAACATCAGACTAGCGCCATTGTTGGGGAAACAAAATTAATTTATTTTTCCCTGGGTCAATGATATTCCTATTCCTTTAAAGGTGAATAAAGGTCTAGTTAGGTCAAAATCGTTCACCTGGCGACTTCACTGAACCCAAGTTGGATCCTTCAAGACATACTAGGTCTCATTATGATTATGTGATTTTTTTACCTCTATCAGATCCAGAGAGACTGGTAAGGAAAGCCTCTTCCAGAAGAATACATCAAACCCCTTCTTCTATTCCTGAACATGAGACCACTACAGTTCCTGATCCTTTTAGATATGGACATATTCCCCTAAATTCATAAGATCTACCACCTAGAGTGATTGAATTAGTATCTAAAGTAGTTGATTTACAATCTAATTTGTTAACTCATTCATGAGAATCTTATCAACTACCTTAGGTACCTTCTGAATCCCCTACATCAAAACATGAATTGGATTTACATTTACTTGAATTCAAACCAACTGATTTCATATCTCCTACCTCATATTATTTTCCATCAACTTTTGCACAACCATAAGGTCTCTTTGTTAGGGCCTTTGTTTTGAACAACACAATTTTGAGTTGCAGAAGGTTAGGAGCTGAAAGAATAGGTGGTAGAGAGAAATCAAGGAAGGCAAGGAGCCGTTGCAGTTGCAGAAAACCTATAGACAGATGGCAGAGCACAAGCAGGTGATGGCACAGATGGTGGTAATGAGAGACAACAAACAAACAATAAAACTCCCAGAAATAGAGCCAATGGCGGAAAAGAGACAGGAAGTAGTGGAGCGCAAGGGAACAACTGAGTGAAGAAGGGGAAAATACTGACGGTGTTAGTTGGTAGGAGTAGATAAGCAAGGAAGGAGTGACTCTGTGGGGGTTAGAGATAGAGGGTACTGAGCCTTGAGGGAGCTCTACGGAGCTTGTATGTATTGTGTTGTGGTATACTGAACTCTGTGGAGTATATTATGTAGTGTTTTGTCTGAATTAATAGAAATATACTAATTTTGTGTTGTGAGTTATGAGATATATGAAAGTGGTTGATTGATGCATTTTTTGGCTATTTTAAATTTTAATTTGATGTTCATATTGTTTATGGTTGGATGATAACTTGCATCTCAAATCATATATGATGAACATGCTCTGTACAATGTAATGGATGAATTGCTGTTAATGATCTATTTTTGTTATTAATGTTATATTTCTAATCTCAGTAAGGTCACGACACGCCTCGGGTGAGACTTCTTGCTCTCTTGGGAAAGGTGAAAATGCCAGCATTGTCCTAGAATACAGTGGAATCTTTTTATCTCTGAGCCTGAACCTGTGTCTTGCCCATATACATCCTTTTTCGCAAACAAATGGTTCTATTTTCGGGACCTGAAAACTCATCTATAAGCTAGATCATGGCATTGAGGATGTATGAGAGAGAATTGTATAGCTGGTGGGACAATCATGTAGATCAGTTCATATCGCAACAAGCAGAGCTTCGACAACAGAGGGAAAAGAGTATCAAGGAAAAAATTTTGTTTTCTGACTCAACGAGTGATTTGTATGAAATTTTCTGGGGAAAATTTCCTGAATATCTCCATAACTGGTTTCGAAGACTACAAATCAAGTCAATTCCTAGAGGATTGTGTTGATCCCATCGCAGTTGGACGCATACATATTTAACAACATTACATCAGTTAGATACAAAATTAACCCGAGAAGTATATTTTTGGGTACAAAATACCTTGGAGGCAAACATTGTAGAGATTGCAGCCAAGTGTTATCAATATTTTACAAAAGCAGAAGATATATTTAAATCTGGGTTGCGGGGAAAGTTGCTGAAATAAGTACTATTGTGGATTAAAGCTTTAATGGTAGACGAAGGAATATTATTGTTCCAAAGTCTCGAGATGGAGACTTAAACCTCTAGTACTGGGGGAAGCAGTGGAGGGAAAGATGCTACGAACAAGGAAAAAATGGGAATAGGGATATGGATGCCAACACCTCCAGTAGGTTGAGAGAGTTGAGAGCACATAAGAGGGTGCAGATTGTTGAGAAGTGATGAGAAATGATGATACGAGAGTTTGAGAAGCAAGAAAGGAATAGATAGAGGAAGGAAGAGGCACCACAGATGGTAGAAGGAAGAGAAGGACATATGGGACCCAAAGGAATGGACAAGTCCATTAAAGAAGTTAGGAAATCTCATAGGAGCCCATCCCAAAGAGAGAAGGGAAAAAATTCCAGTGAAGAGGAGGACGCACGCCCCGAGGAGGAGTCTGATGTGGAGCTGCATGTTACGATGGAACAATTTTTCTGAGATAGGCCAAAAACCATAACGCAAGGTAATACTATTCCCCATGTTTCAACTAGCACTAGTCCTAACCTTCCCCTACTAATTTACCATCCACCCAATAAGTTCTTCATAAAGTTATGAGAGTCTAACAAGCTGTGTAGTATTTAGTCCACAATATAGATAGAAGCTAGGAGCAGGACCTCTCATCTAGGAAGTAGAGGTTTCATATTAGTACAAGTAAAGATGGTAGGATCATCTACCCGATACCTGAAATTTTCCGGAAAAGGTAATGATGATGTGGAGCATCATTGGTATATGTGTGAAGTAATTTGGAGGGCTTGAAAAACGTCAGATGCAGTTAAATTAATTGAATTTCAAACTACATTAAGAGAAACAACTTTACGCTAGTTCATCAAATGGTCATAGGTACACAAGAACCCAATGATAGATGATGTTAAGAGAGAGTTTGTCCAATAATTCAAGCTACCTCAGATGAATTAGCAAGGATTTTATAAACTATGCGAAATTAAACAGAGGGAAGGAGAAATAGCCTGGGATTTGATGAGAAGGTTTAAAGATGCAATTGGGAAACTAAGTTACCTAATTGATCCAAACCACCAACGAGACTTGTTCATTAAATCACTTCTACCTTTAACAAGAACACCTCTGACCCAAAAAAATATTGATACCATTCAAGATGCACTGGAGCAAGCAATGAAAATAGAAGCAATGGTGGGATACCCGCGACAATTTAGTGGGGGAGTAACCGCACAAGATCCATCCATACTTGGAATGAAACATAAAATATCTAGTTTTATGGAGAAGCTAAAAGATATTCATCCGATGAGACCCACATGACCTAATGTGTGGTGTGCACATTGTTTGATGGAAGGACATGTAGTTATCGAATGCCCAAGGTTGTGGGGAGCCAATGTTGGGACTTTGGTAGTTAGAGCGTAGGGGGCCCGATCAGTTGGAGGATTTGTGCAAGTAAACACTTAAGGGTTATACCAATCACAATCCTATTTCCTAGGATTTCCTAATCAACAGAACCAGACAACAACATAATTCTGCAAAATATGCAAAGGTATTGGTTATCCTCCACGATTGTGCCCAATTCTACAAAAGTATTCAAATGTTCCAAACAATGTCTATTATGAGTTTTGTGGCTCAAAAAATCATCATACAAAACAACGCAGAGCCTTGGATACATTAGCTTATCGACTGGATAGATAATCCTAAAGATTAAATGAGACTCTAAGAGGACGATGAAGAGGAGGAATGAGAGGTAGCATAACTAGAGGAAGATGACCTGTAAGATGTTATAATTGTGATCAAGAAGGTGACGTAGTGAGGTAGTGCCCTCTACCAAAATGACCATGGTGTTCCCAATGCAGAGTGAATGCACATGCTACTGAAGAATGTCCAGAGTTGATCAAGAGATGGGAAGAAAGAACTAGGAAACAAGGAGCCAACCTGGTTAATGCAGAGCCAAGGATAGTATAGACACAACCTCTGCCAAGTGTAGATATAATAACCCGAGGAGGGAAGAAAATAGGGGAGGATGCATGAGAAATGAACCCGATAAATTTAGTTAAACCTGCATCCCCAAAGAATATTTTCAATCCAAATTGATAGAAGAAATACTTTAAAGAAGCACTAGAAAAATTCTCAAAGCTAGGGAGTCATAAGAGTATGTAGCTACTGCAATGATCCAAGGAAGGAGAAAAGATGATTACCACAGGGACACTTATAGAAGAATAGTTATGACTATTCCTGAAGATTGCAAATAATGGATAGATGCTGGAGAAGCTGAAGCAAAATCTAGATATGGTAGTCCAAGGAGGAGTAGGGCATGAGGACTCAGGTAACAATAATGTATGTGAAAGATATATAATAAGGGTAAAAAGAAACAAGAGGAGAACTGGAAAATAAGTCCGTATAAATTCTCAAGTTACGGGATTCCAGATAAGGGACACAATGTTAGATCTTGGATCAGATGTCAATATTCTACCTAGAAAGACATGGGAAGCATTGGGAAAGCCAAAGTTGTGATATTCACCCATACAGCTAAGAATGGAAAACCAATAATGTATTGTACCAATAGGGAAGTTCGAAGAAGTTGAAGTTGATGTTGCGGGAGTAAAAAATTATACAAATTTGGAAGTAATAGATATTATGGGGGATAAGGACCCCTATCCAGCCTTGTTGGGAATAGATTGGGCCTTTGAAAATTATGCAGTTATTGATTTGAAGAAGGAGATTATGATATTTGAAGATGGCGAAGTCATAGTGGTCCAACTAATGGATCCATATCAGGGACCTCGGTACACAAAAATTGTCAAAAATATAGAAGACGTAGAACTTCTCGATCAATTCTACCAAATGACAGAAGGAAAAAGAGAAGATTACATTAATCCTACAATAGGAGGAATGGTAAGTTGGAGGTGTTAGTACCCTATAATCTATAGTATCACAAGGTGACTGATTATTCTTTACAGATCTTGCATATTGAAAATAATATTCCATGACTGACATTTATTTCCGAGAACATACTTCTAGAACCAAGGAAAAGGATGGTTGTATTCACGTCATTTCCATTATAGTCCAAACTAAGTCTGATTTCATTGGTTGACACTATCCATCTCATAAAACCCCCCAAAACCCACATGCATATTAGGACTTCATATTGAGCATCGATACCTCCATTTCAGCTCCACCCCCCACTTTAGGCCACTTGATATATATATATATATATATATATACATCATATATGTCATAAAACACATAAGCCTTACCTTACCGAAAAAAACCTTGTGACCCCTTGCATTTTCGCTTTGGCACTTTGCAACAGTCCTAGCCGCATTCCATTTGTTGTTTCTTCGGACCACCGATGCGGTATAGTGTAACCTTTCCAACCACATCACCTACCTCTTGATAACATTTGTTCAACTTCACACTCTTTACCATCTCATTTTGCTGCTTCTAATGCCTTTGCGATACAAGGTGGGACCACTCCCACCGAATCACCTTTGTTCTCGTTGTGCTTCACACTTCGCCAGATTTAGCCTTTAACTCCAGCTCCTCGTAACAAAACCTTTTTCTTTGCAATTTGCAGTCTAGCCACATCACCTTTCGTCAGCGTACATCGCACTTCGCAGGTTTTAGCACTTACCTCATTTCCCCGATTCTAAACCTTGCGATGTATGATAAACCCCAAAACTTGTGATGTGCGATAAAATTTAAATCTTGCGATTTGCAATATTGGTGGAACCCCATCGCATATCGCACTTGGAAAGATCAGGAGGATAAGCGATAAAGGAAATGTTAAAAATGCCAGAGTGCGAAGTGCGATATTGATGTGGACGCAATGAAGTTCAAAGCTAAATCCTAAAGTACTTCACGTCCGAGAGTATAAGGTTTTCATGTTGTTTATGAAGAAAAGGGCTAAGCGTAGTGAAAGGACTCGGGTAACTGCCCATTCAAAGGAATTTCTGCCAATCATTCAAGGAATAATGGGCTTTCTGTTTTAAAAGCTCCACTGCAGCAGAAACTGGTGCAGAAGAGACATAAGTGATCAGAAACAGAAAAAGGCAGCAAACATAGCCAACAAAACAATTAGATCTACTAAACTGGCCAGCGAAACACCAAATTTAATTATCCAGTGATGGTTTTCTGAAGAAGCAGGGCCATATGTCAGATTCATTTTATCATAGCCTCTTCGTGATCCCAAGAGCCAAATTGTTCCTACTATGTAATCAATAACAAACTACTAAGGCCACTATTATGGCTAGACTTATCTTATCACCGCCTGCATGGTTCCACTTGTCAAAGTTTAGCTTGAATGTAATTAATGACTATCATTGAAACAAACAAAGTAACCAACTTAGATTTTAGATAAATACTATATGCATTAGTAGAATCAGAGGGGGCCCGAAAGGGGAAAAACCATTTCAATAGGATCATCTAGTTGTAAACACTCTTTTGTGAATGAATGAATGGACAATGTTGTTTCCAAATTCTTGTGTTATGATCTGTGGTGAAGTGCTTCTTTTACTATAATTTTTCATTCTCTAGTTTCACAAAATGTTTTCTTTCTTTACTTTGGATAAGAAATTTTTTTATAGTATTTTCCATAGGGTACCCTGCTCAGCCTTGAAGCAATAATTATGTTTTCCTCTGATATTTTAATGCATAATTCAGAGACGGTCTGCTTTTCATTCACATTGAACCTCAATCTCTCCTCCCCCTTTTGTTGTATGGATTAATCCGTCTTGCGGACAAGACCGATCTCCCTTTGAGGCTACCCAATGCCTCTCTTTATAGTGGAAAAGAGGAGGTTTTATGTTCCAAGTATGAAGGGATAGAAACCTCCTTCAAAGGGATAAGCTCCTCGCATCAAGGGGTTAGCTCCATAAGGTAAGGGATTCATGCACCTCACAAGAGTGGTTCTGCCATCGCAAGATCCATTCTAGAAGCTTCCAGAATTTACTTTTATTGAGCTTTTTGGAATTTAATTATGCCTTTTTGATCTTACAGGGGTCCGCACCTTTAACACAGATAAAGTGCATTCAAGTATGCAAGAGAGCTGAACATTAGGTGCGAGACCGCAGGCAAGATAGAGAGAAAGTGCGACACCAAAGTTTACGAGATTTTTAGGAACATTTCTCTGATTTTCAAGGCTTGACATGAGGAACTGATATGTTAGACTTGCAAAGGGAGAGGTATGATTTATAATGAGATCATACACATAGCAGAATGTCAGGATGACAATTTTCAGTGTAACAGATTGCCCCCTAAAGTGCAAAGTCTAGAATAGATGATCTTGAAGTCTGTCATATATGAAGAGTGCAGTACTTTATCATTTCACAGATCATCCTGTGGACACCCCAATCGGAACCTGTAAAAACATTCAATGCAAAATATATATATATCATCGCTGAGGTAGACATTCCCATACTCAGATCAAAACTAACTAATTCAAACTGTTCTGATACAGGAATGATTTTGAGTACATCACAGTATAGACATGTGTAGACACAGTATGGACGCAGCCATCTATTTGTAAATAGTCCACTGTAAAATTGATAATGAAATTCCTCGTAGCCTAGATGGTAGCAATGAGATCCAGGGTCTTGATTTCTGCATCTCGAACTAGTACGATTCTATCCATGCGATTAAATTTTTTTGAAGTCGAACATGGTAGAAACCACTTGATTACCAGTCAATGATGTAAACTGTTAACAAGTGTGAGAGTAACCACCAGTAATGTCAATGGATCTCAAAGTACTCAGTACAATCCATGAAATGTGAATGAATGAGCTGAAGTCGAACATGTCACGGAATCATTCTATCGAAGGTCAATGATGCAACCTGTCGTCGAAGGTGAGAAACCTGCCATTGAGGCATGCAGATTTCAAGGTACTGACGATTTCTAGATCAACTTCCTAGATAATGAGATGTTGTCAATAGAAATTGATCCATCATAGGCAAGCCCACAGCATGAAATCATAGATCAAGTTTTGAAGAAATATATCGGCAAGGACTGACTCAGGGATGGTCAAAATGGATGACAAATATTTCGCAAATGAATGGTTTATTTGAACTGTCCTCTTGAACACATAACGACACTACAAATGGCTTGGTGACAATTGACCCAAAGCTAATACCCAGAAACCGGCTGAAGACTTTCAATGTGGTTTGATTAACTGTTAGGAAAAGGATTTCCCAACCCAGGTGAACAAAAAGTGTCGTGTTCAAGAGTGGTTAATTGGATTTTCGAAAAATCAAAATACAACAAACAAGTCCATTTTTCTCTCTTTTCCCCCACCATTTCTGGCAAGTACCTCTTTATTTTTTGACAAGCTTGAGGAGGATAACATTTTCTTGTTTATAATCTCATCCTTCGGATGATTCCAACTTAGTTTAAGATTCGAACCCTAAGAAGGAGTGGTTCGTTCCTGTTTAAAATTGAACAGGTCCTTTACTGTTAAATTTTAACGAGTCCAGTATAGGAGAAACTCGGTGTTTTTCAAGTTTAGGGAGTCGGAAGAAAAAAATTAAGAAAACTCCATGGGTGTACTTTTTCGTAAATTTAGTCTCTCGGGCCCGAAAAAGGATAAAATAATGCGGGAGAGAACTCTATTGACCGTAATGAGTCAACGTATACCTTTTTCGTAAATAGTCCATTTCAGTCCATAAAAGGGGTAAACTTATACTGAAAGGACAATCATTCATTTACTTTAACAAGTTCGAATAGTCAAGTACTCGGCAATCTTTTCATTTTTAGAGAGTCTGAAAAGGGATTAAAAGAGAACTCCAGGGTTTTGCTTTTTCGTAATTTTCAAGAGTCCGAAAAAGTGATAAAAGTATACTCAGTAGTTTCACTTTTTCTGTAAATTTTAACGAGTTCGAAAAAGGGATAAAAATGTACTCCTGGTTTCTCTTTTTCGTAAGTTTTAACGAGTTCAAAAAAGGGATAAAAATGTACTCATTTGTCTGACTTTCAATTTAATTTATGAGCAGGAAAAGACAGAAAGAACTCGGCATTTTCATGTGTTTTACGAGAATGAAAGATAGCAAAATAATAGCGGGATTTTCATGAGTTTAACGAGTCTTGAAAATAACTGAAATTGACTGAAGATAGGTTTCATTTTTACAAAATCTTGAAACAGAGAGAAAATTGTGCTTGATGCCCCCTAAGCGTAACTACTAGAGTGCATGCCCCCCCAGCTTCATTTCATTCAAATAAATACACTGCTGGTAATTAATAGCTGGATGGAATGAAGGTTCATTTACGAGATCATATGAAAGACCTGACCTAAAACTGTAAGAAAATTATGCAAAAACTAACCTAAATATATGACTTAACATTTACGAGATCTAGTCAAAGACTCGACTCAATTAAGGGAGGATTTGTTTCATTTTTTAACGAGCTTGACACAGAAAAAGAACTATGCTCATGGCAACGTGTTTCATTTTTTAACGAGGTTGACACAGTAAAAGGAACTTTCCTCTCCTAAATGTTTCATTTTTTACCGAGGTTGACACAAGAAAAGAACTATCCTCGTATCTACTTTCTACAATCTACCTATATAACCTACTGATTCATTTTTTAATGAAGTTGACACAGGAAAAGAACTGTCCTCATACCTGATTCATGTTTTAATGAGGTTGACTTAGTAACAGGAACTATACTCAGACCCACTGATTCATTTTTTAATGAGGTTGAAACAGGAAAAGAACTGTCCTCATTTCATTTTTTAATGAGGTTGACTCAGTAACAGGAACTATCCTCAGACCCACTGATTCATTTTTTAATGAGGTTGACACAGGAAAAGAACTGTCCTCAAAAACTACTTATTTCTAATCTATCTACATAACCTACTGATTCATTTTTTAATGAGGTTGACATAGGAAAAAAGCTATCCTCATACCTGATTCATTTTTTAACGAGGTTGACTCAGTAACAGGAACTATTCTCTGACCAAATGATTCATTTTTTAATGAGGTTGACACAGGAAAAGAACTATTCTCATACCTGATTCATTTTTTAACGAGGTTGACTCAGTAACAGGAACCATCCTCATAAACTACGTATTTCTAATCTATCAATATAATCTCTACAATCTACCTACTGATTTATTTTTTAATGAGGTTGACATAGGAAAAGAACTGTCCTCATCACCGACTGATTCATTTTTTAACGAGGTTGACACAGTAAAAGGAACTATCCTCAAAGACATGTTTCATTTTTTAAAGAGGTTGACACAGTAACAGGAACTATCCTCATAATACACTGATTCATTTTTTAACGAGGTTGACACAGCAAAAGGAATTATCCTCGTACCTGATTCATTTTTTAATGAGGTTGACTCAGTAACAGGAACCATCCTTGCATCTATTGACTATGGCTTCCAACTGGAAGAAATACATGTCAATGGACACACCTTAACCATGGCTTCCAAGAGGTCTTCATCAGATGGAAGAACAGTCCTTCGGAAGGAACACATGTCAAGGGACTCAAAAGGGATAAGAATATCGCGTTCAAATAATCCCATAGAGTTTTCTATGTCAATTACCGGATCTAAGTAAAAGGAAGACTAGCAAACAGTGAGAGGCTCTCTTACATCGGTAACTGAGAACATGGGACTAGTTGCCACATAATTAACCCATGGTGGGGTAGATACCACTTTCGAATGAGGAACATTCAGGTGTGTCGGATAATTGGTAGTCGAATCAAGACTAGCGAATGAAAGCTGGTCTACAGTCACAATATTGCCATTGTGAGGGAAAGACATCACGCGAAAGAGTGTCGATACGACAGCTTTCATTGCATAAACATAGTCTCGCCCAAGGAGTAAATTGAAACCATGACCTCGAACTACCACAAGCATTCAACACAGACACTTACCTTCCAAAGCAATATAAAACTTTAAAACTCAGGAAGGAGATCCCTGTGCTGTCTACCAATGGTTCTCGTTAAAAGTCAAGATTCGTTTAACAGGACATGTCGGTGGGAACCCCAAGATTGCAAGGCCAGCTGAGGATAAATATTGAATGTACACCTTCATCTACCTGTGTGTGGTGTATGTCCCTACCACCCAACTTCACAATGATTTGGAAAGGGATAGAGGAAGGAAGATGAGGTTCTGTCAGTCTATTCCAATCAAAGGAAAAGACCTTAGTACTTGGAGGGGGTTCTGTAGAAACAGGTGAAATGCCCCCTAGCGTAGAAGAATCTGATGTAACAAGAAGAACCTGAGCAGTATGAAGTTCACTCTCTACAGGGAGAATGGGATCGACTGAATGTGAAATAGAATCGACCACTTGATCAACTAACGGATCATCAACCTGAGTGATATGAGTTTCATTCTCCAATGGAAGAGTGGGATCCACTGTACTTGAAATTAGATCAATCACTCCGTCAGTTGACGGTAGGTTGGGAGAAAGTTTACGATATCCAATTGGAAATTCTTGCTGTGGAACAGTAAGGTTTTCCAATAATTTTGAGGCTTCATCCATGTGAGGGCAAATGTGAGTTTGATGACTCCCTTTGCATAACTTACAAGGAAACCTAACTTTACCCTTTTTCCCAGGAACCTGACTATCACTGGTTGATGGATCAACGGAAAGTTGATGAGATTTTTCTGACCATACTTCCAAGACTTTTGGAATACCAGGACAATTGATAAGGAAGTGGTCACCCTTACAAAGCCTGCAAGGGTATTTGGGTTTACGATGCATGTTGGAGGTTTCCTCAACACAACTAACACTTACAGCCATGGTTGGTTGGTTGACTTCTTTCTTATCTTGCTTCTTCTTCTTCTTCTTCTTCCCTTTCTTATTCTTCTTAGCCACCTGGTTACTAGCGTCAAGGCTTTTACCAAGCGAAGAGGAAGAAATGGAGGAAGAAATATTAGGCGAAGAAGGTAAAGGGTCAACAGAAGGTTGGTGATGTTGAGATGGTGAACTCTGTTGAAATGAAGTATCCGGTTGAGGTGGAACAATTGGAGTATTCGGGGCCAACGAAGTTGAAAATAACCATATCGGTAAACCTATTGTAAATCCAGGTAATGACAATGTAGCCATATAAGGAGGACCAACATTTCCAAAGAAAGGAAAAGTACGACTTCGTTATATGATTCTCAAGGAAAATTCCGGAACAACATATTATATTCAACTTTTGTTGAATTTTATTAACAATTTAAAATTCAAAACTAATAATTCGGGACCAACAATTAACACTCAGTCTCACAATTAATTTATGGTCTCTAAAAGTAAAAACAAACAAATTAACACGCGCTATCAAATCTAGGAGTCAAACCACACATAAACAGTAACTTCCCGTACTAAAACTCTGTCATATGAAATCAAAGATTATGAATGCATGTTAAAGGGAGTAATGGAATAGCTACCCCGAGAACTCCGTTTAATGAAATGGTGATCAGTACAAGGTTTTTCACAACCATTCGTGAAGAAAGAACTCTCGTAGAGTCCAAGTGAGTTCTTACCGATTGCCTCCAAGCAATGCACAAAGAGACCTTTCCTTCACCCTGAGATATTTCCTTCACCGTCACCTTAGGAAATAATCTTAGGCTTATGGACACTAAGGTTACCAATAGTAACAAATACAACTGGGGGAACAGTCTATGATCCGATCCCACGCGCAAGGGAAGAGTAACAAAGCTCAATCCCCTTGAAGGTTCCTCGACATGGTTAATCCGAGGCCACCACAAGCCACCCTGTGTTCTATAATGGCTAATCAAGGCCACTGTTTAGGACCACAGATTCTTCTGTATTCTTCCCAATGAAACATAATTGATTGTCTCAAAGGTTCAAACATGATCTCGTGATTAACTACTTTAAGAGAAGCTTCCCAGATTATATAAATTACAATTGGATTTATCTCCTACCGCAAGATTTGTCTACTTGTTTGTTTTTACTACCTTGGAGAGTTAACTACTCTCTACTCCAAGATGCTAGCCTAAGCTATGTTGGTGATAAGAGCCCTAGAAAATAAAAAGATTGCTAGATGAATTTTAATTAAGCGTTGTGTTATTTAGGCTATTATTACTTAAAAGGGTAAATGGATACGAAACCAATGGTGTTAAGACCCGAACCAAAACTGAATGCAATCGAATAGGATAATGTAATCTTTTCAATTCGATGAATCCTAACTAAAGTAAGGAGAGAGTTTCCATTCACTTCCAACAATGCAAAAAAATGATCACTAAGAGAAAATATAACAAATTCTCTAATGCACTAATTTCATCAAGAAAAGCTAATGCAAATCAATCCCAAAAAAAATTTTATTTTTGTGTTTTTAGAAAAATCATAAAAACATCTAAATTCAAATCAAAGAAAACTGATCTAAATTTATGATTGATTTTTCAGAATGTAAACTATGCAATTGTAATCTATGCACAATTCACTTGAGAAGTATGCAAATGTAATCTATGCACATTTTTCATTCATATTCTGAAAATGAGAATTCTAATTATGCAAATGTGATCTATGCAAGAGAATTCTCAAACACAAGATGATTCTAATTTAATCTAAGAACCAATCAAGTGTAAGTCAAGAAAATCGGGTGAGAGTTCCAAAGATCGAAAAACACTCAAAGGCGATTAACACTCATACACAATTTAGCCCCCCCCCGGCGAATGAGGGGGAAATGTTTTTGCAAAAACAAAAGAAGAAAGATGGAAAATTGTGAAAAGACTGAGACAAACCTCCAAGTAATGACTAAAGGAAATCAAATTAAGAATTTCTCAAAAAATAGACTCAAAACACCCAATTAACTTAATGGAGATTGATGAGATGAAAAATTGCTGAAAGAAATTCAGAAACAAGAGATTTTTGACAGAAAAATATAGATCTGGGTAGATGCTAAGAATCCTAAATTAAATCTACACTAAACTAGAAAAAAGAAATCTAAAGTTTTTCCAAAATTTAAAAGGGTCTGCATGCTTCCAGAAGTAACAGGTGCAGTCCCACATTTTTTACTTAAGGAAAGTGCGAAACTGCCAGCACTGTGCAAAAGAACAAAGTGCGGTCCCCAGAAAAGTTAAAGAAAAACGTAAAATATTTCAAAATTTTTAAAAACAAAGAAAACCTAAGCTACCCAAGTAGATATCCATCAATTAAAAACAGGAAAAAATTTTCCTCAAATCAAAATAAAAGAGAACCAAAAACAACAAGTTCTTCCCCAGTGGAGTCGCCAATTTGTTGTATGGATTAATCCGTATTGTGGACAAGACCGATCTCCCTTTGAGGCTACCCAATGCCTCTTTTATAGTGGAAAAGAGGAGGTTTTATGTTCCAAGTATGAAGGGATAGAATCCTCCTTCAAAGGGATAAGCTCCTCACATCAAGGGGATAGCTCCATAAGGTAAGGGATTCATGCACCTCACAAGAGCGGTTCTGCCACCGCAAGATCCATTCTAGAAGCTTCCAGAATTTAGTTTTATTGAGCTTTTTGGAATTTACTTACGCCTTTTTGATCTTACATGGGTCCGCACCTTTAACACAGATAAAGTGCATTCAGGTACGCAAGAGAGCTGAACATTAGGTGCGGGACCGCAGGCAAGATAGAGAGAAAGTGCGACACCAAAGTTTAGGAAATTTTTAGGAACATTTCTCTGATTTTCAAGGCTTGACATGAGGAACTGATATGTTAAACTTGCAAAGGGAGAAGTATGAGTTATAACGAGCTCATACACATAGCAGAATGTCAGGATGACAATTTTCAGTGTAACACCTTTCCATTTCACAACCTGTAGAGATCCATTGACATGGCTAGCTTGCCTGGTCTCACATGATTTCAGTTATTCATCCATTTGAATTTGTTTACACCTATTTGACTCCATAACCCAATAGTTCTCTTATGTTGTCTCAACCACAAAACTTCAAACCAACCCCTATGCACTAATAACTAGCCTAAAATGCCCAATAAACAAAGCTATATCTAATAGAGAGATCCCTCTCTGGGTCTAGGAGGGCTAGATCCTAGGCCCGAAGCAGTTTTGATGTTGGACCTCCGACATTCTGTCTTCAGCCTTTAGAATTACAGAGTGATAAAATTGTGGTGACCATACTGGGGAATAGCTGAAATTTTTTTATTTTCATTCGAATCCAAAAACCCTAGTAAAAAAAACATTCTTTGCTAGAAGTATTTTCCAATATTGGCATCCGGTTATTGATGGTGGAAAAACAGTCAGACACAAAGAAGGTTGAAATCATCCACCTGGCGACTCCTCAAAGTTTAGTTGATCTATGGACTCGACTAGTAAAAGAATCCAGAATTGTATAGAACTTATAGTGACTCCATTTCTATTGTTGGTTTTTTCAAAATGAATTCAAGAATACAACGTGGGTATGCTCCTATGGACAAATCAAATATTCTAGGTTTTCCATATCCCATGCCCAACATCGACTGGTTAAAATATCTTCCAGTGTTTAAAGATGTAAAATGAGATGATACTACTATACATTTATTGAGGTTTCATATGCACATCTGTAGGCTTAAAATCAAATTTCCCGAAGATTGTCTAATGAAAATGTTTGTG
The DNA here is from genome assembly GCA_034641835.2 of Pinus albicaulis. NCBI lineage: Eukaryota > Viridiplantae > Streptophyta > Pinopsida > Pinales > Pinaceae > Pinus > Pinus albicaulis. The sequence goes on along the minus strand of JAXQQM020080377.1, from coordinate 46,419 downwards.
GTGAGTTTTGAGGAAAAGGCTAGATCTTGGTATGAAAATTTACCAGCTGCTAGTATATGTTCTTTAAATCATTTTCATACATTATTTCATGAAAAATTTAAAGAAGATTATCCATCTTTGTTGTTGGTTAAAAACTACTGTGATAGTTTTCAAGGTTTTACTCAATGTCGGGAAGATTACTATGATGATGATTAGTTCATGGATGATGAAATAATAGAGGCTTTAGAAGAAAGACCTTTTCAAAAAGTGGAAGCCTTGTTTGAATTTTCCTCTCCGTCGGAAGAAAAATATGATGCATGTTGTTCATATGTTCATGAAGAATCACCATAGGAAAAAATTCTTGTAGTAGTACAAAAAACTGATCAACCAAAGATCAAGGAAGAAATTTAGCTTCCTGAACCCATTCAAGTAGAGGATAGTGGTTAAAATCAACAATAGTCTGGTGATATGGAAAAAGAGGTAGAAGAGCTTAATTGTCTTGATCCATAAGAACATCTTCAGCAAGCAGTTTTTCCTTCAGAGATTAAAGACCAATCAGATTTTCACAATGAATACCATCTCTCAAATTCTCTTTCATGTTGTATCTTATCTCAGTTTACATGCCTTGAAGAAAATCATAAAATTTATCCATCATTAATTTCTTCCTTGGATGTTAATAAAGTAGCACAATATATTATTACTGGTCATGTTCCTTCATCCGAAATTCATGAGATTTTGCAGCTCCCTTGCAATCTTCCATGTGACAAAGAGAATGATAAAGAGAACTTAGAGCACTTGAATTTAGTGGATAATGAGGAAAAATAATTTTCTCCCTTGTTGTTCAAAGAGAATCAGTTTCAACACATAAGCAAAGAAACAATTTGGAATAAGGTTTGTTTTCTTGTTACTAATCATCCAAAAGAACTTATGTTGCACGTTGACCATGATCCTTTGGTCAGTGTATTGCAACCATGACTAGAGGAATAATTTTCTAGGTTCATCAATAGAGCTACTAAATCCAGTGGAAAAGTTAAGTTTCCATGTTTTAAATCCATTTTTGTACCTAGAGAGGTAGAATGCAAACTTCTGTTAAGTATCCATTTTCTCGACTGGTTGCATTGAAAGTTTGTTATTATTTGATATGGCAGTCAATTTATCAGATTAAAGTACCCAGATGAGTGCAAATAAGCTCAGTACTCTGAGTATATTTCCACTTTTAGTTTTGGATTTATTTTAAGTTTTTTTTCAAGAATATTCCAGACTTTAGTTTCAGGATAGTTCATATTTCAACATTCAAATTTTCAGGGTGCAACAGTGATTTCCTTTTGATAGTTTGCAGTGCATAGTTCAACTATAGTTTCAGCTCAGGTTGCAGTACACAGATCAACTTTTTTACTGAGGTTTAGAACATGTGATTAAATATTTTCAGCCGTAAAGGTTTTGTAACAAACCAAGTTGTATATTTGAGATCAACCCAATGGATCAAGCCACTGATCTATGAAGTTGTTAACACCTCCTCTGGAGCTGCCCTCCCCAATTAGAGCCACTGTCATTACCCTATAATTCATAGGATCTCAAGGTGACTAATTATTTTTCTTCAGATTTTCCATGTTGAAAATAATGCTCCAAAACTGTCATTTATTTCCTAGTAGATGTTGCTCGTAAAAAAGGACAAATAATGTTTTCTCTAAGGCTTGGAAATCCCTTTACAGGCACCAGCAGGAAATATTTTGAAAAGGGATTTAGAATTTATCATAATTCTAAAACATGGCTAACTACCTCATTATCCATATATGCCAAGCTAAGCCTAAGTACCTTCTTCAGTGCCTATCCATCTCATTAAGTCTTCAAAGCCCTAATATAAGATTTTCAGACCTTATATAACCTGTTTCCATATGTTTATGATATAAACCTTATTCTTTCCATTCATTATCTCATGGAATCATAAAGAGCATCGTCACCTCCTCTCCCATTATTACCCCTCGACACTCATTCATTTTCCGGCCCCACCATTGCACCACACACCACCCCTGTTCTCGTCGCACATCACACTTCATGAGTTTTAGCCTTTAACTCCCGCTCCTTGTAAGAAAACATTAAACTTTGTGATTTACGGTATTAAAGTGGCCCCATTTCCATCCTATCACATCACCTTTCGTTAGCGCACATCGCACTTTGCAAGTTTTAGCACTTACCTCATTTACTCGATCTCGAACCTTGTGATGTGCGATAAAACCCAAACTTTGCGATGTGTGACAAACCCCAAACTTTGTGATGTGCAATCAACTTTAAATATTGAAAATTGTGATATTGGTGGGACCCAATCGCATATTTCACTATGCAATCTCACGAGGATAAGCGCCTAGGTATATGTTACAAATGACGAAGTGCGCTTTGTGATATTGGGGCGGACGAATGCGGGTCGATGCCAAAGCCTAAAGGATTTCAAATCCATATGCATGAGGTTTTTACACTATTTTATGAGGAAAAGGGCTAAGCGCGGTAGAAGGAATCAACCATCAATTCAAAGAAAATGAGACACAAAGGGCGTAAATGATGCAGCTGATCAATGAACAAGCTGAGAAAATGAAGAAAATGAAAAATGAAAAGGAGAAGATGGTAAAGGATAGACATAAACCAGTGGGAAATGCAGTGAAGGAAGCAACAAAGAAAGAACCCAAAGCCATGATTCCTCTAACAAGCAGTTCCTATTACAATGATTCCAGCATCTACATCAACAATAGCTACACCAGGGGAAGGCACTGAGCAGTTAGATAAAGATATGGAGAACATGCCCTTACAGACAACATAAATTAAAAAGTTGCAAGATCAAGTTAGTGACCTACACGACCAGATGAAGAGGAAAGATTCAACTCGTGCTACAGAGTTGCAGATCAGAAAAAGGTTAAGTGAATGATTGCAGAAGTCCCTTTAGGAGTCCTAAATTTGAACCATGGTAGGGAGAGTTAAAAAAATTATTTGGTTGGATATTATTGAATCTATGAATGACATATGGCCATCAATTCAAATGATTTTTGAACAGAGGGATTTAATTGATATATTGAAAGTTACCACTGAGAAAACAAATGAGGAAATTGGGGATAAGCCCCAAACTGCCAACAACATCATCAGAGTCCTGAATTCTAAAAGAAGTCATGAATTGGAGCAACTGCAATTAGTAGATAGAACAACCATCATAATCAATAAAAATAAGGTGTTGAAAAATAAGGGTCTAGTTACACAGCTAAAGGAAAGATATAATCAGTTGGAGATCGAAGTGATTAGGTTTTTCAATAGGATCGAGTCACTGACATAAGGGGATTTCCCTCCTTATTTTTTATCAATGATAACCTAATGAATAGGAAAACTTATGTGAAAAGGCTCATATAGATTTCAAGGGATAACTCAAAGCACAAAAATATGAAGAACGCTATGACAGGGAAAGAATTTTATGAAGTTATCAGCAATGATGTCTTCATACAGCATGAGATTAAGCACATTTTTCAGTTGAGGCCAATGTTTGTGAAGTACACTGAGACTGATGAAGTCTACAGAAAGTTGAATGGAACTAATATTATGACTCCAGAGAATTGGGAAAATTTATTTAGACTCCAGGGAGGATGACAACTTAACATGATAACAAAGAAGGCAACTCAGCAAATTGTCTGCATCTATAGATCCAGTGTATCAGAACTTCTCAGCAGTACCAAATTTTCCAGCATAACAGGCCACAACAACACTAAATAAGGGCTTTAGACATCTATTAAAGGGACGTTACACTAAATTTCCTCTTTATGATGAATTTTAGACATATGTTGAAGACCGTTACACGGTATCCATGCTTGAGACACACAGGCTGAATTTCAGTTACTTTTTAATAAAAAAATAGATTTCCCTTCTGATAATGACAATCAATTGCAAGTAGTTTAAATATAGGTTTTTATTCAATAATAGGGGTTGGAACTTGGTTTTGTAAGCGATTTTCATTGAAAGTACTTGTAATTTTTCAAGCTGGAGCATCAATAAAGAGACCTGTCTGCAAGATTCATGTGTTGTGAGTCCTGGCGATGTTCTTCCTTATTCTCGTTTAATGTTTACCCACTATAATCTTTTCATGTGTGTCATTTAAATTCTAATTATAAAGCAAGAAAGTTAGATTAAGATTTATTGTTCAGAGTACCTTAATTTTTTCTGTCTTTACAATTTCAATGTTTTATTTTGACGTATGGTTTAAGAATTCTTAATTTCTCTTAAGTCACTACCGAAAACATTTTCTCCATTTCAGAATTCCACTCAGTTATAAGCATCAATATTTACAACTAGCTTGCCTTGCATTTTCTATGGAATTTGATGCATATACCCAACCTATTTTTCCTCCATAGCCCAATGGAAACCGTTTAGATGAAACCCTTACATCCAACCACGAACAATCAAACAAAACAACCCTCACAATCAATTTAACTAGCGTAATATCAGAAAGCTTAAAACAAATCCGAATCTTATATAGAGAGATCCCTCTCTGAGTCTAGGAGGGCTAGACCATAGGCTTCAAGTGGTTTTTATGTTGTGATTTATGATTAGTCTTTCCAATCTTGTAAATTATAGAGTGATAACATAGTGGTGACCATACTAGGGAAATTTTTTTATCTTCCTCAGAAAGTACATCAAAGTTCAGACCTGATTACTGACGGTGGATAGTGACCAAACACAAGAAGGCTAAATTATTCACTTGATGACTCCATGATTCAAAGAACCCAAATTTTGAGCATTCATGGTGACTCCACAACATGTTGACCATAGTTTCTGCTGAACAAGATGACAAGGTTTGTGGAAGATCTTTTATATCGTGAATATTTAAATGCATTCAGGTATCAGTTATCAGAATTTCAGCTTGATGGATATTTTCTAGAGGCTGTCTTTCTCATTTTAAAATAAAGCAGATTTGGTCCTGAAGCAAAGACATGTTTTCTGGAGGTAGTTGTTGAATGATATGAAAATGGCATTGAACTTTTGAATTCTCAAATTTAGTCCTATAATTTCTGAGATCCTAAAGAATTCTTGGAAAACCTTCCTCCTCCAAAGAAAGAGGAAATTTTACTACCTCTTGACTTACATATTGAGGATGATTATTCTTTTGAGTACAAAAATAAAGATGTGGTTTCAAGGTTTAATACCGAGGATACAACTGATCAACTAGTCATTGAAGGCCTAGAAGCAAATATCATACATCATGCTTTTATAGATCCTATAGCAGATTATATGGAAGTTTTTTTAGCTCAAGTTTTCAAACATGTATTCTCTATAAGGATCAAATGTATTATCAGTTTCCATTACCTATTACCACCTTAATTATGTGGACACATAATCAAGTTATAATTATGATTTGCTTGACGAGCAGTCAAGTTGTCCATTTGTTTATGATGCTACTTGATTGATTGCATTGGCATTATTGTATCATTTAGAACAATAGTAATTTCATTAGGGTAGGGTAGGTAGGTGTGCAAATAAGCTCAATAATCTAAGCATGTTTCCAGTTTTAGATTCATATTTCTCTTCGGTTTTTAGTTCAAGTGTGTTCCATACTTCAGTTTGTAGAGAATGTTGTTTTCAGCTTGAAGATTTTCAGCCACAGAGGTCGTAGTAGATCAGGTTATAGATTTGGGATTAGCCCAATGGATTAGGCTAATAATATACAGTGTTATTGACACCTCCTGAAGGAGCTTCCATCCCTAGTTGGAGCCTCTGTTAGTACCCTATAATCTATAGTATCACAAGGTGACTGATTATTCTTTACAGACCTTGTATATTGAAAATAATATTCCATGATTGTCATTTATTTCCGAGAACATACTTGTAACACCAAGGAAAAGGATGGTTATATTCACATCATTTCCATTATAGTCCAAACTAAGTCTGATTCCATTGGGCGGCACTATCCATTTCATAAAACCCCCTAAAAAACACATGCATAAAGTTTTAGGACTTGATATTGAGCACCGATACCTCCATTTCAGCTCCGACCCACAGTTTAGGCCGCTTGATATATATATATATATATATATACATCATATATTTCATAAACCGCATAAGCCTTACCTTACTTCAACAAACCTTGTGATCCCTTCCTTGCCTTTTTGCATTGGCATTTCGCAACAGTCCTAGCCGCATTCCATTTGTTGTTTCTCTGGACCGCCAATGCGGTAGAGTGGTACATTTCCAACCACATCACCTACCTCTTGATCACGTTTGCGCAACTTCGCACTCTTTACCATCTTAGTTTGCCGCTTCTAATGCCTTTGCGATACAAGGTGGGACCCTTCCTGCCACCTCAACTCTGTTCTCGTCGCGCTTTGCACTTCGCGCGATTTAGCCTTTAACTCCCGCTCCTCGTAACAAAACCTTAAAATTTTTGATTTTTGGTCCTGCCACATCACCTTCCATCAACACACATCACAGTTTTCCAGTTTTAGCACTTACCTCATTTATTTGATCCCAAACCTTGCAATGTGTGATAAACTTTAAATCTTGTGACTTGCGATATTGGTGGGACCCCATCGCGTATCGCACTTGGCAAGCTCAGGAGGATAAGAGCTAAAGGAAATGTTAAAAATGCTGGAGCGCGAAGTGCGATATTGATGTGGACGCGATGAAGTTCAAAGATAAAGCCTAAAGGACTTCACGTCTGGGTGTATAAGTTTTTTACGTTGTTTATGAAGAAAAGGGCTAAGCGCATCGAAAGGACTCGGGTAAGCACCCATTCAAAGGAATTTCTGCCAATCAGGAAGAGTGGGTTTTCCATTTTAAAAGCTCCATTGCAGCAACAACCAATGCAAAAGAGACATAAGCGATCAGAAATGGAAAAAGGCAACAAACACAGCTAGCACAACAATCATATCAGTTGAACCAGCCAATGGAGCACTAGATTTAATTATCCAATGATGATTTTATGAAGAAGTAGGGATAGCTGTCAGATTCATTTTATCATAGCCTGTTTGTGATCCCAAGAGAGAAATTATTCCTACTGTGTAATCAATGAAAGACTGCTAAGGCCACTGTTATGGCCAGATTTATCTTATCACCGTCTGCATGGTTCCACTGGTCAAAGTTTAGCTTGAGTGTAATTAATGACTATCATTGAAATAGATGGAGTAACTGAATTAGATTTTAGATAAATATTGTATGCATTAGTAGTATCAGAGGGGGCCCGGAAGGGGAAAAACCATTGTATTATGCTCATTTGGTTGTAAAAAATCTTTTGTGAATGAATAAATGGACATTGTTGTTTCTAGATTCTTGTGTTACGATCTGTGGTGAAGTGCTTCTTTTCCTGTAATTTTTCATTCTCTAGTTTCACATACTGTTTTCTTTCTTTACTATGGACAATAAATTTTTGTGTAGGATTTTCCATAGGGTACCCTACTCAGTATTGAAGCAGTAATTATTTTTTCTTTTGAGATTTGAATGCTGAATTTAGAGACAATCTTCTCTGCATTCACATTGAACCTTAATATTTCCTCCCCCTTTCCATTTCACAAGCTGTAGAGATCCATTGACATGGCTAGCTTGCCTGGTCTCACATGATTTCAATTATTCATCCATTTGATTTTTTTTACACCTGTTTGACTCCATATCCCAATGGCCCTCTTCTGTTGTCTCAACCACAAAAATTCAAACAAACCCCTATTCACTAATAGATAGCCTAAAATGCTTAATAAACAAAGCTATATCTAACAGAGAGATCCATATCTAGATCTAGGAGGGCTAGATCCTAGGCTCGGAGCGGTTTTTATGTTGGCCCTTCAAAATTCTGTCTTTAGCCTTCATAATTATGGAGTGATAATAGGAGGACTGTTCAGAGTTCTGACGTGGGATCAGATGTGGCCTGGGATGAATTTAAGCAAGGAGGATATGAAATCAACACCGGAATATGCGCCACCATTCGTGGAGTTAACTGGATCTACACAGAGGTGAGGGGTTACCCAACTCTTAGAAATATGAAAAATGTGAATACATTCATTAACAAAGTTTAAGGCAAGATGCCAGAAGAGAATAGAGTTCCTCTCATGGATGTAGCATTACAATCCACTTCAACGAGATGGTGGGAAACCCATCGCAAATCTCTCAATAGGTGGGAGGATGTAGTTAAGGTATTAAAAACAATATTTCAGGCGGCTTCAAGACCATAACTAGAGGAAAAGTACATAGGTGACTCATATCCCTTAGTACACATAAATATCTGTGAATGTAAGTGGACAAAAGAAGAATACCCAAAATATTTATGGGTACATAAATTCATCAATTCACTAAACACTATTCCACAAGCTTGGTATGTGGCAGAGGAAAAGAAGAGAGAGATAGACACTTGGGAGACAGTTGTAGAAAGATTTACTCAAAGTTTTTCTTTCAAAGGAGATACAGAGCAAGTTATAAAGACCCTACAAGAAATTAAAAGAATATTTTATTTCCCACAGCTTGAGGAAACTGAGGAGATGTTCATGTCAGATTAGAAAGCCAAGGAATCACTAACATGTAAAAATATAGACCGGTAGATAGATGACAATGATTTAGAAAACCTTTAACATTTATCTTTTGAAGAAAAGGAAAGAGAACAAGATATATAGGAGGAACCTACTACTGAAGGACTACACTTGTTACCCTTGAAGACAAAGAAACAAATCATTGGGAGCAGAGAAAAGCCATAGAGCACATCTATAGGATATTATTGGGATATAGAAGCCACAAAAGAAAATTTTCATATGCTACAAGAATACGAAGATCTATTCCCATATTCTGTAGTAGAACTAAAAGGGATTAAAGGAGATTTTGGGGAGATGCGCAAAGTACTGAAACATGATGCCAGGCCAGTAAAACATAGACCTTACCGCCTGAAGCGAAGAGTAAAATAAAAGGTCAAAGAAGAAATAGACAAGATGTTGAATGCAGGTTGGATCTTTCTAGTTTAGGAGGCAGAATGGGTCAGCCCGATAGTAATACAAAGTAAAAAGGATAAATCAGAAATTAGAGTGTTTGTAGACTACAAAAGTCTAAATAATGCATGTATCGATGATCCTTTCCCAACACCATTTAGTGATGAAGTTTTGGATAACATGGCGGGAAATGAAGCATACTAATTCATAGATGGTTTCTTAAGATATCACCAAGTACGAATAGTAGAAGAGGATAACAAGAAAACCACTTTCACAATGGAATGGGGATCATATGCTTATCACGTCATGCCTTTTGAGTTAAATAATGCACCAAATGTATTTTCAAGGATAGTGATAGCAACCTTCATAGACTATATTCAAAAGTTTCTAGAAGTATACATGGACGATTGGACGATGTATAGTTTACTGAAAAACCATGCAAGTCTTTTAAGGATAATGTTTGACAGGTGCAAATAGCTTCAAATTTCATTGAATCTCAAAAAGTGCATTTTTTCAGTACCATTTGGAACACTATTGGGACATGTTGCTTCTAAACAAGGAGTATGTAAGGACCCGCAAAGGTGGCAGTAATCGTGAATATGGATGCCCCAGAAAACATTTAGTATTTGGGATCACTACTTGGACACACAGGGTACTACAAGAGGTTTATTCACAAATATGCTAGAATCACAACAGCACTGGAAAATATGTTGTGGAAAATAGAACAGTTCATATGGAATGATGAATGCACCAAGCATTGGACAAACTGAAGGAGAAACTAGCAAGTGCACCTATTTTAGCTCATCTGAATTGGGATAAACAATTCCATATACACATTGATGCTTCAAGTATTGCTTTGGGAGTGGTGCTAGCTTATCTAGGAGAAACCTCCATAGACCGCCCGATGTACTTCGCAAGTAGAAAGTTATCAACAATAGAAAGGAACTACACAACCATGAAGAGGGAAGCCCTTGTGATAGTCTATTCTTTACAGATATTCTGCCACTACTTATTGGGAGGGACTTTCAAATTCTTCACAGATCACTCGGCACTAAAAAATTTAGTGAACAAGCCTGTCCTGGAGGGCAGAATCTGCAGGTGGCTTCTACTATTCTAAGAATTTACTTTCGAAGTCATAGTAAAGCCTGGGAGGCTAAATGTTGGTCTCGACCATCTGTCAATATTGGAAAATGGAGAAAATGGAGGACCACTTGATGATCGACTATCATATGCTAATATTTTCCGGGTAGAAGCCATCCTTGATTATCTGGAACAAAGAGAAATATACTTAGCTATAGGAAAATTCCCAACAGAATACACAACAACTTAAAGAAGACATTTAATAGTTAAAGCAGCTGAGTACTAACTCATAGCATGGAAGTTATACAAATTGGGTCTGGATCAAGTACTATGGAGGTGTGTATTAGATCACAAGAGAAAAAAAATATTGTGGGAATGTCACAATGGAGTTGAGGGAGGCCACGTGGGTGTGAAACCTACCACAAGAAAAATATTGCAAGCAGGATTATGGTGGCGAACCATGCACAAAGACAACAAATAATATCTGAAGAAGTGTGATGTCTATCAAAGAACAGGGAGACCATCACACCGTGACGAGCTACCCCTACAACCTGTAAGGTCTATGCAAGCATTTGAAAAGTGGGTAGTTGACTTTGTAAGGCCTATTACACCGGTTGTGTGACACTCACAAGCAAGATGTATCATCACCGCAACAAACTAACCCACTAGATGGGCAGAGGTGGCACCAGTAAAGGATTGTACAATAGATAAATCAACCAGATTTATCTTTGAAAACATCATTAGCAGATTCGGGTGTCCAAGGAGCCTAACAAGTTATCAAGGCACACATTTCATTAATGATATAGTCAAATCACTACTGAATAATTTCATGATATAACACCATAAGAGCAGCCCGTACCACCCACAAGCGAACGAAACTGTCAAAGCGTTCAACAAAATCTTGGAGAAAGGGTTAACTAAGATATGCAATGCTAACCGCGACAACTGGGATGAAAGAATACCAGCCACGTTGTGGGCATACAAGACTACCATAAAGAGGTTACATAACCAGACTCCATTTCAATTGGTGTACAGAAGGGAAGCAATGGTGCCAACTAAGTTTATTATACCAAGTCTCTTGATTTCCACAACAACACAAATGACGAAGGAAGAGTCTATATTTGCACGCATTCATGAATTGCAGGAACTATAAGAAGAGAGATTTCTGGTGTATTTCCATCAATAAGCGTAGAAACAGACACAAAAGGCCTAGAATTACCACCACATCAAGTGTAAAACATTTAATATTGGCAGAAAGGTACTGCTATATGATAGAAAATTCTAGAAATTCCCAGGAAAATTCAAGATGCACTGGATGGGCCCGTACTACGTCATAGAGATCTATGACTCAGGAGCAGTTAAGCTAGTGCAACTAGATGGAGAGATACTTCAAGGATGGGTTAACGATGGACGCTTGAAGCCCTATCATGAGTAAGCAACAAAACCTTTTATTTCTAATAACTCTTGCACCTGAGAGGAGTTAGTATATTAGAGTCAATAAATCTCTCGCAACCGAGATGAGTCGTAGAATAACTTATTTTTAGTTCTTAAAATAATCATTTCAGCTCAATAGAGTAGGAATATTTATATCACAAGTCGCATGTTGTACCATTTTTATAGTGTTATAGTGACCAAGTGTGTCAACTATCATTGAGTCATAATGAGCCATAATAGCGGTATCAGTCCATAGGATCACCCAAAATTTGGAAAATAATTTCCATAATTATTAACCCCATGCCGTAATAAATTTTCCACATTAAGCTGTAGTTAGTGGCCATAACATTTTCCCAACTTTCGAAGCCACCATCAGCAGTGTAAGAGTCCACCTCTCCCGAGTAACTAATCACATGATTATATCCGTGGGGAGAGACAGTAAAAATTAATTAGTTATGGCGTTGCATCAGCATCCTCCGTGTTAATAGTCCTACTTAATCTGCACGGAGGAGGGAAACAACAAAGTGCCAGAGAATTCTAAATTACAAGAGAAATAAACTGCTATAACAATTAGCCAGAATTCAACAACAAAAGTTCAGAATAGTAGACCAACAACATTACTAGTATATTGTAGGAGGAGGAATATGATGAAGATGACTATTTCAGTGGTCGAGCTAGAGCTCGATGAAAGAATCTAGAGGTTAGAGCAATTAGTCGACAAATATGATAACACCACCCTCATAGATACAGACTTCACTGGTTCGTTCCAATTTCCAACGTTAAAGAGGAAAGTTTATATCAAGAATCATGTGAAGGAAGGGGGAAGTGAAGTAGCAAGGGTGCATCCAGACTTTAAAGAAATCCAAAGATCGACAATTATGCATCTAAGAAGCTTACCAGTGTTTGGAACAATAGGAGCAGCGATGCAGTGTACAAAATTTCTCATCAGAAAGATCTAGAATAGGTCAATGTGGCTTGGGAGGGAGATTCCAATCCATGTAGAAGATATACACAGGCTTACTGGATTATCAACAACAAGGAGGGATGTGTCATTAGCTTTCCAAAACACATCCAAAAGAGAAAATAAGGTGGGAGACTGCGATTATTACAGAAAATACGAGTCGAGAAGAGGGGGAAAGGGGGCCAAAATTGATCCTACCAATGTCCCCTTGGTGAAATTTGCATGCTATCTGGTCGTAGACAATACCATGAGGCACTATACCAAGGGATAATGTACCTTGATACAATATCAGTTGCGGAGCATTGTATATAGGGAGTGCAGTTTAATTGGTGTGCTTTCTTGCTACAAGAGCTCTTCAAGGCATATGAAGATAACTTTAAGTGGGCTACAAGATTCATATATGGATATTTAATCATGTCTCTAGAGATGTGGAAGTGGAGTTAACCAGGAAGGCGACAAATTGCGGAGATCACTGAAGATCAACCAATGGCTGTAAGGTTCACCCCATGGAGAGTATCCAGTGACCCAAGTAGCAAAGCAATAAATGAAGAAGCCTTTGCAGAATGGTATAGGAAAATGGTAGATGTGGTTAAAACACAGCAAAGGGTCCCCATAAACCTTCTAGACAAATAATGCCCTTAAGTATGGTTCAGGGTGTCTCACAACCGAACCTGGATTCTGTTAGGTCCCTGTAATTTGTTAGATTGGCAAGACCAAATGTACAGGGGTAACATCAAACAAGTATTTGGAGTCTTAGGACCTAGCCTTCCTGGACTCAGAGAGGGCTCTCTCTATACTTGTGCAAAAGGTTTGAACTTGATAGGTTTAGGGTTTTTATTTTAGGTTAGTTATTAGGTTTAGGGGTTGTTTGTTTTTTTGTGTGGTTGGGTAGGTTGTCAAGAAAAACAGATAAGGTAGGAGAGGTTTAGACCATTGGGCTATGGAGCATGAAAAAGGTCTATAGAGAGGGCAAGTATAACAAAGCTAAATGGATCTTCAAGGCTTAGGTGAGTGAATTGAACAATACATTGTGAACAAAGTAGGTGCAAAGGGCAGTTAAGAATCCTTTGTGAAATACTACAACAAGAAATGCCTCTAAGAATACTATGCATTAAGACAAAACCAAATACAGGGCATACCATACTTTTTTGACCAAACCCTAGCAAGCAAACATCAAGACAACAATCCAGTAAACCCTAGAGAGCAGGGAACTCCTAAACTCTCTAGCTATCTACCTTCAGAGAAAGAAAACATGCAAGATAAAAATAGCAATGATTAAGAAGTAGGTAGCTCCTAATATTCCTTAATCATACTATAAATACATTTAAAGAAACTATTTTAGATGAACAAAAGGGCATGGAAAATCATAAACCTCTTTAGTTAAACCCTAACTAGAAATACTTCAAAGTAAATACCTAAAAAACAATGTTTAAAGTGATTCCAAAGGGCAGGGCTAACCATAAACCTCTTTGGTACTGACTCCATTGAATCATTCTTGAGATAAACAAGCTGAGTGGGTTTATAGAGAAACTAAGAATTCTCTAAACTGACCTAGTAGAGGAAAACATGAAAGCAAGAGAAGCAGACAAACTTAATGAGCCTTTGACAACATACCTTAAGCTAAAATTTTTGTTCTAATGCAAGGGAAAGATTAAAAAATATGTAAAACATAAGAAAGTGAAAAAAAAGAAGAGAAAAACATCACCATTTTCGATGTTCATGATTCCTGCAAAGTGCTTGGCTCCATTGTTATTCAGTATAAAAGGATTACAAGGCTCCAAAGCCAAAAACTCTTTACAACTCAGAGCCTATGCTCAGTTCAACAAGTGACTAACCAACAACTAACCAAACCCCCCAACAATGAGGCCTCAATGTAGTATTTAACTAGCAAAGAGGAGGTGGAAAACCTAGATAGGGTTTCTAGAAGTCATAAATGCCAATTTTGTCCATTAAGGCCATGCAAGGCCCAAGGCACAAAATATCTAATGTAATAAATGAAAAATAACTTATAACACCTAATTTTGGAGTGATTTGCCCCAAAAAAACATAAAATATATATTTTCCATAAATGAGTGTCTTTTGTTGACTTTTGCAGATAAGGGCATATCAGTGAGGTCCAAGGGTGCAGCGCCTGCACTGAAAAAATGGGTCACCTTGCAGCTGAATTTTGAAGGCGTTCCCGATGTTGTAATGAGCTTCATGATAGCTATTTGGAAAGCCTGTTGAGTCTAATTTCCAAAAATGCCCTTTATTTTTCTGATTGGACTTCATTTACTTGTTGAAAAATCAAATATTCCAAGACTGCTAAGGGTGCAACACCAACCCTGAAAATAGGGAAGAAAGGTGGTTTTTTGCATGTTTTTTACCCTTTTGGGGGACACAAACTGCTCCAAATGATATAAAATTTTGTGTGCATGATTCCCTTGGCCTCAGGATTCCAAAAATGTAAATTTTCCTCCAATGTATGCCTCAAGAAAAAGCGCAGTGCCAAGGGGGCAGCACCCTTGGTCCTCAAACACAGTAAAAAATTTGTAAGTGCAGAAATTGCCCAAAGTTGGATTTTGTTTAGCTGATTGTGTTTGCAAGGCTGGTAGGGGATGAATAAGAAAGTTCACTAAGTTTTCTTTGTCTTTAAGCCTCATTGGTTCCATCATGTACTCCATAGGCCTTATTTCCCTCACTGTTCTTTCCTCACTTATATCTGCCTCACTGATTGATTTTATGGTTCTTGGACCTGCCAACATCCTTATTGCTCTTTGTTTTAATGCTATTTGACTTTATCATTGACCTCTACCTCATCATCATCATTATCATTTCCATTTACCTTGCTGATTTCTTCATTTGTATCCTTGTTGACCTCAGGGTTCTTATCAGCACTGTTTGATTCCTCGTTTAGACAAGGGAGTGTATGAATGAGGGTCATGGAAGTATATACAAGCTTAGATGTAAGATCACACTCAATAGAGAGACCCCATTTTTATTACTTATTTCCTCTATAGGTAGATGAAGTAAATGGAAAATAGTGGTTTGTAGCTTTGTAGCCTATGGTTTCCTCTTAAGGCCCCACCTTTTCCAATCAAATGATGAAAAAATTGCTTAAAACATGGCTAATAACCTGTACTTACTCCTCAACATGTTTGTAGGACCCCCAGAAAAAGTTTCGAAACCTCTGAGGTGTTTTGAGTTGTTTGAGGGTTTGCTAAGTGTAGAAGGCCCTCCTGGCCAAACACGCAGTGGTTGCTCGGCCTGTTGGTCCAGTCGGGCAAAGACGGGCACCTTGTGCTGGGCCTGTTGGGTGAGAAACGGGTAGGCACTCTAGGCATGCAACGCCACAAACTTATCCAATTTTTTGACTTGAAACTTCATAGTTTCTTCTCCTTTGAGCTTTCTAACTATTTGCAAGGCAATATTGATCGCTCTGGAGTGTGAAATGGGCTTGTATATACTTGGGAGTTCTATTTAAACTTTTGAAAACCTCCCTCCTAATGTTTAAGTCTTTTTCATCATTTTTCACTGATATCCCATTTTTATTTTTTCCTTGCAGATGATTGAAAACACTGTCTTGGATTTACTTTCACTCCCTTGAGTTTTGACAAGTGAATTTTGATGATTCTGTAATGTTTGCACCTAATAGCAGCTTCAACACCTTATTTTGCCTGTATCATGGAATTCAAACCCTGTTTTTACCTTCTTTGGCCATTTCTGATTTGTAGGTGACTGAGAATGCTGACTTGAACTTTCTTTAACTGATACTCTTTACCTTTGCTTTGCAGGCTTTGCCTCATGCTTGACTTTGTGTGCCATCTCCAGGTCATTTGCAACAAGTGGTCAGTGTTTTGACATTCTGTTGAATCATCAAGTGCAAAAACCCTAGTCTTCCTTAAGACCAAATTATTTCCTGTCTTCTTTGCTGCAAGATGATTTGATAGGACAAAATTCTTTGGAAAATTTCTAGCAAAGGAAAAGTAGTGCCTTAAACACCTAGTGATGACCTTCAACCAAGTAAAAACCCTAATTGACCCAGTGGGAGGATTCTTTGACTTGGTCATTGACCAAAAATTGGCTTGGAGCCTTCAAGTGTAGAAACATAGTATTGGCAAAGTGGTATATTGAAGATCCAAAATCCAATGTTCTTGATTTATCTAAATATCCTGCAGAGATAGTTTTGAGACCATCAATGCTTAATGAACCTGGGGAAAATGGGAAAGGGCAAGATTATAGGAAAACCTTAGATGGTAAATGGAGTTATGGGCAAGGGAAAAATAGAGCCAATGCAGTCATAGGCAGGGAAAAAGGATAGATGAGTGGCACAATCCTATAAGGAGTTTCTTGGGAGTGACAGGGTGACCATGAAAAGGCTGGATGATAGAATAGTGAAAAATTTTGTATAAGGATAATGAAGGCAGTGAGATTTCTAAGACTCACAATATTTAGGAATCTTGTTTTTAGAAATCTAAGACCAATGTTTATTCATATACACATAGTAAAAATTACTGATGACTAGCAGTGGCTTCACTTGGGGAGGGAAAATCTTGTTCAGGAGGTGTCCAAGACCTCATAGCTTAAATCTCTGAGTTTTGAAGACCAGTGCGTTACTTTCACTTGGCAGATCCTTCTTCCTTCATTTTTTGATGTTCTCTTGAAGCTATGATCTCAAAATATGAAAGACATGTTTGCTTCAAAATTTGTTCTACCTACCCATCATACTTTGCCTAACATTTTTTCTTCTTTCGGGTGCAGTTGGGCTGGAAAACCCTTGACATTATTTTATTTTGAAAGCATAAAAACAACTATCTACTTCTACCCTTATTACTGCTAAGATTTCATATTAAGCTAATTAACTCTCTTTATTCTCTACCTAGTCTACTCATTTGTCAAGATTAAGCTATTTGACAAACTTTCATTCTCTA
Organism: Pinus albicaulis; assembly: GCA_034641835.2. Taxonomy (NCBI): domain Eukaryota; kingdom Viridiplantae; phylum Streptophyta; class Pinopsida; order Pinales; family Pinaceae; genus Pinus; species Pinus albicaulis. Next base: position 29,128 of record JAXQQM020080377.1, on the reverse strand, counting down.
TCTTACTAACATGGAATTGAAACCATGACTAAACTAGGGTTAAGCAATCTAATTTGCCATGGGCTGTGGCATTTGGACAAGCTGCACATAGACATTATTTTTGTACAAGCAAAAAATAGAAATGATGAGGGCTATGATTTAGAATTGGTTATGTATCCCTCTCATTTCTCTTTGGTTCTAAATTGAGATTTGGGAACTAGTATCTCTTTTCCTAATCTAATCTACTGACAAGCCAAGATTAAATGATTTGACAAGTCTTGCATTCACTAACCTATCAGTATAAATTTAAAATAAGTTAAGTCATGATTAGGCTAGATGAATGAATCAAGAATTTTTCTCAAAGGTAGTGGCATTTAGGCTTGCACACTTTCAGAAGTACTCTTTTTTGGTATGGGCCTTTACCTATTCTTTTCACCTGCCCTCTTTTTCTTCTTTTCTTTATTTTTGTTTTTTCATTTTTATATCAACATTCTAAAACTAAAAACTAGAAAGATGCTCATAGTGCTGAGATTATTTGCATACCTATCTATCCTAATCCAACCTATACATGATATACATTCATTTGGTGAACTCTCTTTTCAAATATAACCAGTCAAGTAGATGATTCCATGAGTGATCTTGGTTTAGCTCTTTGAGTGTGTTGAAAAAATCAAAAGGCCACTCCTACCTCACTTGTGTTTGAACAATAGTGCCTAGAATTTTCTTTAAACCTTGAATCAAACTACTCCTGACATGTTTTATTCCCTCTTCAAATGTCTCTAAGAAAATAGCAAAGGGATCTTGAAACAATACCTGGCTTAGAGGATTTGGTAAATAAGCTTTATCCAGGATTGCTTCTTCCTCCACTTGACTGAGATTGGGACTCTTTTGGGAAATAAACTCCTCCTCTTCCTCATGATCATCTGCACTATTAGTTTCATCATATATTGCAATGTTATCCTCTAGCAATCCTAATATACCTTGACTGAGTGGAATGAATTCTATGTGAAGGCCATCATGTTGATGAGCAAGAGCACTTTTTGGCAACAAATATTCTTGGGGATATAGTGCAACAACTCTCATGTGATTATCATTTTCCAAGCCTTCATTTGAAATTTGAAATTCAATGGAACTTGGTGGTTGCAAATCTAGAGCTAAGGAGTATTCTATGTCCCAAATGATTTCATCAACCATTTCAGGAAAAGGTTTCTCATTAACAACTTGCTCAAGAAGTTCGTTATCTTCTCCAACCTCAACATCAAAACTAAAAGACTGCTGATTTCAAATCACATAAAAGTTATTTCTGATGGACTAAAATGAAGTAGAACAAAGAGTCAGAGATCCTTCACTTACTTTAGACTTTCTAGGCTTTCCTCATCAGTTTCATAGATGGTATGTATTGGCTGATTACTGTTTTCAAATGGATGAAACTGAATTTCCTCCCACAAACCAACTGCTGATGGCTCTGCCAGGTTAGATTATGTTTGGAGAACATCATCATCAGATTGATCAAACTTTGGAAAATCATCAATATAAGTAATGTCACCAATAAAAAATATTGGATTATTAGTTTTTTTTTTCTTTGAATTGATCTACAAGTTCACTTTATGATTTATGGTAGATGAGATTAGCAGGAGAATGAACAAAAATGTTTTATTCACATGAAGGTTTAGAGGTTGTCTGCATGTTTAAAATTTGATTTATTTCCTCTTTAGTTAAAAAAGGAGGAATTTTTCTCTTTCTAAGGATACAACCACAACAGTTCTCCTTATCTTGTGAAGGCTAATTCTGAGGCTGAATGTCTTCTTGAGCCTTACCTAGATGAGATGGTGAGACATCACTTGTGTCTTCAGAGAGATCCTATGGATTTTCTTCCATTTATGGATTGATTCATCCTCAAAAAACTCCTCTTGGCTGTCATGATAGATGATTTGAGAATGAAATTCATGAACTTCTTTTAATAAGTTTTCAGGATGCCAATTTCCCAAATATTCATCAATATTTACAAGGTGTTGTATGAGATTTCCAGATTGATCACAACATTTTTCAGCTAATGATAAAGATGAACAATTTTCTTTATAATGTTCATAAAACACCTTGTGGAAATATTTTAAAGAAAAAAAACTACCAGGGTCTAGGACTTCATACCATTTCCTTGCCTTTCCTTCTAATGTCCCCATGAACATTTTCATGAGGCAGTCTTCATGCCATTCAAATTTTAACCTCCATACATGTATATGAAATTTGATGAGATGTAACAAGGGGTCATCAAATTTTTCATCTTGAAACATAGGCAGGTTTGAAACCTAATCTATCTGAGGCATTTTGTGTGGGAACCCAAGGATGTGATCTCTATTCATCGAAGCATATCTCCGTTGTATCCTTGGATCCATGTTTGTAAATCATAAAGTTTCACTGCATCTTTTCAACCAGTATAGAGTCTTCTACCAATGGAGTCTTTAGGTCTATTGAGAGTTTTGGAGTCGCTAGGTGGATTATTTCAGATTTTCTATCCACTGTCAGCAAGATTTGGATTTATCAATGCATTCCCAGGTGAGTCTATGAGAAATAGTGGGGTCAATAGGGCTACTGAAGACTAGTGGAGTTGCTAGGTGGAGGATGTTTACTATTTTAAGGATGTTCTTGTTGTCCACCATCAACAACTAAATACCAATATAAGTATTTTTGTGGGTTTTTTGAGGTCCTAAGGAATACTTAGATGCTATTGATTCAGAAGGTCCCACCGTGATCGCCATTATGTTAGGTCCTCGTAATTTTGTTAGATTGGAAAGACCAAATGTATAGGGGTAACATCAAACCAGTCTTTGGAGTCCTAGGACTTAGCCTTCCTGGACTCAGAGAGGGCTCTCTCTATACTTGTGCAAAAGATATGAACTTGATAGGTTTTAGGGTTTTTATTTTAGGCTAGTTATTAGGTTTAGGGTTTTTTTGTTTGTTTGTGTGGTTGGGTAGGTTGTCAAGAAAAACAGATAGGGTAGGAGAGGTTTAGACTATTGGGCTATGGAGTCTGAAAAAGGTCTATAAAGGTACAACAATAGGTCAAGTTTGTGTTGGAGGGCAAGTATAACAAAGCTAAATGGATCTTCAAGGCTTGGTTGAGTGAAGTGAACAATAAATTGTGAACAAAGTAGGTGCAAAGGGCAGTTAAGAATCCTTTGTCAAATAATACAACAAGAAATTCCTCTAAGAATACTATGCATGAAGACAAAACCAAAGACAAGGCATACCATACTTCTTTGACCAAACCCTAGCAAGCAAACATCAAGACAACAATCCAGTAAACCCTAGAGAGTAGGGAACTCCAAACCTCTCTAGCTATCTACCTTCATAGAAAGAAAACATGCAAGATAACAATAGTGATGATAAAAAAGCATATAACTCCTAATATTCCTTAAATGTACTATAAATACCTTTAAAGAAACTATTTAAGATGAACAGAAGGGCATGGAAAATACATAAACCTCTTTAGTTAAACCCTAAATAGAAATACTTTGAAGTAAAGACCTAAAAAAAATGTTTAAAGTGATTCCAAAGGGCACAGATAACCATAAACCTCTTTGGTACTGACTCCATTTAATAATTCTTGAGATAAACAAGCTGAGTGGGTTTAGAGAGCAACTAAGAATTCTCTAAACAGACCTAGCAGAGGAAAACATGAAAGAAAGGGAAGTAGACAGACTTAATGAGCCTTTGACAACATACCTTAAGCTAAAATTTCTATTCTAATGCAAGGGAAAGATGAAAAAATATGTAAAACATAAGAAAGTGAAAAAAAAATGAGAAAAAAATCACCATTTTCCATGTTCATGAATCCTGCAAAGTGCTTGGATCCATTTTTATTCAGTCCAAAAGGATTACAAGGCTCCAAAGCCAAAAACTCTTTACAACTTAGAGACTATGCTCAGTTCAACAAGTGACTAACTAACATCCAACCAACCCTCCCAACAATGAGGCCCCAATGCAGTATTTAACTAGAAAAGAGGAGGTAGAAAAACTAGATAGGTTTCTAGAAGTCATAAATGCCTCATAAATGCTAATTTTGTCCATTAAGACCATGCAAGGCCCAAGGCACAAAATATCTAATGTAATAAATGAAAAATAAATTCTAACACCTAATTTTGGAGTGATTTTCCCCAAAAAACTATAAAATATATATTTTCCATAAATTAGTGTCTTTTATTGACTTTTGCAGATAAGGGTGCAACAGTGAGTTCCAAGGGTGCAACGCCTGCACTGAAAAAATGGGTCACCTTGTAGCTGAATTTTGAAGGCCTTCCCAATGTCGAAATGAGGTTCGTGATAGCTCTTTGGAAATCCTGTTGAATCTAATTTCCAAAAATGCTCTTGCTTTTCTGATTGGACTTCATTTAATTTTTGAAAAACCAAATATTCCAAGACTACTAAGGGCGCAACGCCAGCCTTGAAAATAGGGCAGAAAGGTGGTTTTTTGCATGTTTTTTACCATTTTGGGGGACTAAAACTGCTCCAAATGATCTGAAATTTTGTGTGAATGATTCCCTTGGCCTTAGGAATCCAAAAATGTAAATTTTTCCTCCAATGGATGCCTCAAGAAAAAGCACAATGCCCTTTTCCCTCAAAAACAATAAAAAATTCATAAGTGCAGAAATGTGCCCAAAGTTGGATTTTGTTCAGCTGATTGTCTTTGGGAGGCTGGTAGGGGACGAATAAGAAAGTTTACTAAGTTTTTTTTTTTCTTTAAGCCTCATTGGTTCCATCATGTCCTCCATAGGCCTTATTTCCCTCGCTATTCTTTCCTCATTGATTGATTTTATGGCTCTTGGACCTGCCAGCATCCTTATTTCTCTTGTTTTAATGCTCTCTAAATTTATCACCGACCTCTGCCTCATCATCATCATTATCATTTCCCTTTACGTTGCTTATTTCTTCATTTCTGCCTCAAGGTTCTTATCAGCACTTTTTGATTCCTCTTTTGCATAAGCCACCTTCACTGCCACTTCTTCACTGCCACTATATCTAACATTATAAAACCTACCTTGATAGACCTTGTTGAGATTGCAACAAGATGATGAGCTTAGTGGAAAGGAGTTGCCTTCACTAAGTGGGCCCGTAGGCTATTTTTGGCACAAAGTCTATTTTTAGACTATGTCTATTTTTAGACATATGGATCATGTTCTATGAGTTGCAGGATGCTATTTGTGGATGGTTGGTCAAGTTGGAAAAAAATAGATGGACTTCTATTTTTAGACATATTGGGCGGAATCTATTTTTAGATTTCCAGTCTAAAAATAGATATGTCGAATATTATTAGCTCTTAATAATATTTACACTCTAAACATTATCTTATTCTCTTGGAGCACTTCAGTTAAGTGCACAGATGTGGCACAGGAGCTGACAGAAGGAATTACGCTATTCCTGAGGGTTAAGTGGAGCTATTGCATGGATACTTCAGTTAGAAATCATGTGATAGAGTTTGGTGGAGTTGATTGAGGAAGTTAGTGGAGTTGTATTCAGTTTAACTAATCTAAACATAGTTGAGCTATTTGTATTCAGTTTGACTAATTGATACAATTAGTGAGAGTGGTGTGAATTAATTATTAACTAATTCACTAATTATAAAATCATTAATCAACTAAAGAATGCATCAGTTAACTTCAGTGCATGGATAGTTTTAGTGGAGACTAGTGCAGAAATAGGTGAAAAAGTAGGTTAACTATAAATTGTGACTATACTGTTGCTATTTGCAACACACAGATAGGTGGAGAAGCCCATGAGGATTGTGCAGTGCAAGCCAGGTGGTTTATCTATTTAATGAAGCCATCCCATAGCACTGAAAATGCAATAGAGGCTGGCTATCAAGTGGCAAAAGATTGGAGCATGTGTTTTGCTAGATCTAGCTTGATAGTGTGTAGCAATTGAGGGTGTGCATGAGAGCTTGTGAGGAGCTTTTGTACTATGCTTGTTACATGATCTCCATGAAATATAATATACAGATAGTTGGGTTTTTCAGCTTTAAGATTTCCCATTAAATACTGTGTTCATATGTGTGATTGTTTGTGGTTTTAATGTGTGCATGTAATTGATCTTATTTCCGCATGTGATGATCAATGGTAGAAGAGATTATGTATTATGCATGAAGCTAAAATAGTGTGTGATCAGGAGAATCTCGGTGAATAATATATCATTTATTCAAATTTCTACATGGTATCAGAGCGATATTGATCATTGGAGAAATTGTAAAACATTAAAGCGGTTGAGTTTTGTGCTGGTGAAATTTGAATTTGCAGCAGTGTTTTTCTTGGTGTCGAAGTTGAGATGTCTTTCAACGGATTGCGATTGGAGTATGCGCTTGAGGGCAGCTTGAACTATATTGCATGGAAGGATAGGATGGAGGCGGTGCTGGATGACAATGGGTTGAAGGAGTTCATAGATGCAGAAATTTCAAAGCCTACTTCTAGTGATGCTGCCATACTTGACACATGGCAAAAGAAGACAACAAAGTGTCGAAGGATTCTGTTGGAGGGCGTGAAGGATCACATAGTATCCAGAATTCATGGTAAGGCTTCTCCATTCTTGATGTGGAAAGCTTCGATAGATTTATTTCAAAGCAAGAGCGATCAGAGGAAGTTGGTGCTCAAGGACAAACTCAGGAACATAAAAATGGAGAAAGGCGACAGTATGCCCAAGTACCTCACGAAGTTTGTCCAATGCAGGAATGAGCTGGGAAGTGTGGGGGTGACTGTTGATGATGAGGACTTGGTGAGCTTGGCTCTCCTTGGGCTTCTGAAGAGTTGGCATTCCGATCAGGACTCTGTCAATGGTCGAGAGAAATTGCCAGGATGGGAGCGACTTTGGTCGGATCTTGTGCAAGAGGAGATAAGGTGGAGTACCAGGGATGAATCTTCATCAAAGAACTCTGATGAAGAGAATTTCACTTTGGCTACCAAAGAAAATAAGGGGAAGAGCAAGAAGCATGCTTCTCAATCCGGTGCAAAAGGCAAGAAGCAAGACATGTCCAAGGTGAAGTGCTTTCACTGTCACCAACACAGAGATTACGCCACTAATTGTCCACAGAAGAAGAAAAATAAGCAGGCTACTGGATCTGCAGCTGGAGAGGCCTTAGCCTCGAATTTTGAGCTGGATTTTTCACTGATTTCATGCTTGGTCTCAAGTATGATGGGATCAGTGTGGTTTCTTGACAGTGGTGCGTCTTTTCACATGACAGGAGATCGAGATTTGTTTATTGATCTGGATGAGAAAGATCTTGGAGTGCACATCGAGATGGGCGATGATGGTAGATGCAGTGCGACCGGTATCGGTACCATCTCCTTTGAGAGGGAGTCTGGTAAACCCTTCGTATTGAAGGAAGTGATGCATGTTCTAGGATTGAAGAAGAATCTTATCTCTGTGGCGATGTTAGAAGACAAGGGATATGATGTTGTCTTTTGCGAGGGAAAGGCTTTCCTGCGCAGTAAGGAAATTGGTGAGACCCGGAGGATAGGGGTTTGAGTTAAGAACCTTTATCAATTGCAGGTAGATGGCTGCGCAAAAATGGCAGGCAAGGCAGAAGGAGTGGTGAGCCGGGATGATGGTGAGTTATGGCACCGGAGATTGGGCCACCTTCACCATGGAGCTTTGAAGATACTGCAGCAGATTTCTACTGGTCTTCCTAAGGGTACTCTTGTGTAGTCAGATCAGTGCAAGGGATGTACCTTGGGAAAATTTGTGAAAGCCACCTTTCACAAGAAGGATAGTCGCGCCACGATAATCCTTGAGAGAATTCACACAGACGTGTGTGGAACTTTCTCAGCAGCTTCGACAACAAATCACAGGTATTATGTGATATTTGTTGATGATTTTTCTCGTAAGTGCTGGATCTTCTTCATGCATAAGAAGAGCGAGACATACTCAAAGTTCTGTGAGTTCAAGGCACTGATTGAGAAAGAATCGGGGAAGCAGGTGAAGGCTCTAAGGAGCGATAATGGTGGTGAATTCATCTCTGGAAAATTCAAGGAATTTTGCAGTGCAGAAGGAATTCGAAGAGAGCTCATAGCACCTCATAACCCACAACAGAACGGGGTTGCTGAGCGGAAGAACAGAACGATCATGGGTGCTGCAGGGGCGATGTTGCATGATCACGGCCTACCCATTCACTTGTGGGCGGAGGCATGCAATAATACAGTATATGTGCAGAATAGTTGTCCTCACAGGATACTTGGCATGAGTACACCCGAGGAGGCGTTTTCTGGTAAGAGGCCTGATATTTCCCATTTGAGGATTTTTGGTTCACCTATTTACATTCATGTGACGAAGGATGCCAGGAAGAAGCTGGAGCCGACTGTGGAGGTTGGGATATTTGTGGGGTACACTGATACGCCCCACAACTATCGTGTGTATTTTCCAGACAGTTGCATGACTGTTGTGCGACGGGATATCAAATTTTAGGAGGAGAAAGCCATGAAGTGCTCGCTTGAGAGGGAGCTACACTTGCATGCAGATGAGGAGCTATTAGTTCCTAAGGATGAGTCTCAGGATGTGGATCAGCCACAAGATGAGGTTCATGGAGTGGAAGAGACCACTCAGGCAGTGCCAGCCATCAGAGGGCGGAAGCGCACTACAGAAGCTGAGCGACTGGCTCAAGATGCAGAGAAGGTTATAGGAGCACCTACATCACATCGCAGACAAAGACAGTCACCTGAATGGTATACTGAATACAAGGCTCTTATAAGCAAGTGTATCATGATAGAGCCATCCTCTTTCGAGGAAGCTGTGGAGGACCGCGCATGGGTAGATGCCATGGTGGAAGAGTATGATTCAATTGTCAGAAATAGTGCATGGGAGATTGTCTCGAGGCTGGAGGGGAAATCAGTGGTGGGTTCAAGATGAATCTACAAAGTGAAGCAGGTAGCTGATGGGAGTGTGGAGAAGTACAAGGCAAGATTTGTTGCCTGAGGCTTTTAAAAAATTGAGGGGATCGATTATGAGGAGACCTTTGCACCTGTCGCAAGGTATTCTTCCATACAGACGATTCTTGCTCTCTCAGCACAGATGGGGTGGAACATTCATCAGATGGATGTGAAGACTGAATTCCTCAATGGAGTCATTGAGGAGGACGTGTACATAGAGTAGCCTGAAGGTTTCGAGATCTTCAGCAGTGAGTCACATGTGTGAAGGCTCAAGAGAGCGATGTATGGGTTGAAACAAGCACCTCGTGCTTGGTACACACGGATAGACAATTATTTCACTGGACTTGGATTCTCCAAGAGTGATGCGGATCCTAACCTATACCAGATTGTGGTGGAGGGTAAGTTGCTGATCATTTTACTTTATGTAGATGATTTGATTTTGACAGGTGATGAACTGTTGATACACTCATGCAACGCTGATCTTGCAAAGGATTTTGAGATGAAGGACTTGGACCTCCTTCATTATTTTACGGGAGATTTGATTTAGCATGGTGGTCTTGTTATTGTTTCTCGAGGTAGTGAGGGCGGAGATCTTTTGGAGAAGTTCAACACGCATGGCTGCAAGCCTATTGATACTCCTCTTCTTTAGTGGTTGGAGGAAGGAGGATGCTGCTTCAGCGGAGGTAGTGGATACCCGCATTTATCGACGGTTGGTGGGGTAAAGCATGTATATAATCGATACACGACCGAGAATCCTCACATGTTAACCAGCTTTCACAAGCTATGGTTAAACCAACCAAGATCTTTTGGAAGGCGGGGAAGCATGTATTGAGATATCTCAGAGGCACATCAGGATATGGATCATGGTACAAACAGGAGGATGAGTTGAGGTGGCATGGCTTCACGGATCGGTATCATCATATCAGAGATTGTGTGCAGTGGAAGATCATGTTATTTTCATACATTCCTACAGAGGATCAGGATGCTGATATCTTGACGAAGGCGCTCACCAGGAGCAAATTCGAATACCACGAAGCCGGAGGTAGGGGTTGTAGATAATCCTTGTCTTGTTGAGAGGGAGTGTTGAGATTGTAACAGATGATGAGCTTAGTGGAAAGGAGTCGTTTTCACTAAGTGGAGGCATGAAAAACTATTTTTGGCGCAAAGTCTATTTTTAGACATATGGACCATGTTCTATGAGTTGTAGGATGCTATTTTTGGATGGTTGGTCAAGTCAGAAAAAATATATGGACTTCTATTTTTAGACATACTGGGCATAATCTATTTTTATATTGCCAGTCTAAGAATAGATATGTCGAATATTATTAGCTCTTAATAATATTTAGACTCGAAACATTATCTTATTCTCTTGGATCACTTCAGTTAAGTGCACAGATGTGGCACATGAGCTGACAGAAGGAATTACGCTATTCTTGAGGGTTATGTGGAGCTATTGCATGGATACTTCAATTAGAACTCATGTGGCAAAGTTTGGTGGAGTTGATTGAGGAAGTTAGTGGAGTTGCATTCAGTTTAACTAATCTAAACATAGTTGAGCTATTTGTATTCAGTTTAACTAATAGATACAATTAGTGAGAGTGGTGTGAATTAATTATTAATTAATTCACTAATTACAAACTCATTAATCAGCTAAATAATGCATCGGTTAACCCGATTGCATAGACGGTTTCAGTGGAGACCAGTGCAGAAATAGGTGAAAGAGCAGGTTAACTATCAGTTGTGACTATACTATTGCTATTTTCAACACACAGATAGGTGGAGAATCCCATGAGGATTGCGTAGTACAAGACAGGTGGTTTATATATTTAATGAAGCCATCCCATAGCATTGAAAACACAATAGAGGCTGGCTATCAAGTGGCAAAAGATCGGAGCATGTGTTTTGCTAAATCTAGCTTGATAGTGTGTAGCAATTGGAGGTTGTGCTGAGAGCTTGTGAGGAGCTTTGTACAATGCTTTTTACATGATCTCCATCACATATAATATACAGATATTTTGGGTTTTCATCTTTAAGCTTTCCCATTAAATACTGTGTTCATATGTGTGATTTTTTGTGGTTTTAATGTATAAATGCAATTGATTTTATTTCCACATGTGATGATCAATGGTAGAAGAGATTTTGTATTATGCATGAAGCTAAAATAGTGTGTGATCAGGAGAATCTCGGTGAATAATATATCAGTTATTCAAATTTCTACAGGCCTTAGGACTGCTAATGGAAATAATATCAAGGGATAATGAAATTATAGTCATTTCAAGTGAGTGGAAAGGGAGTGTATGAATGAGGGTCATGGAAGTATACACAAGCTTAGATGTAATATCACACTCAACAGAGAGACCCCCTTATTATTACTGATTTCCTCTATAGGTAGATGAAGTAAATGGAAAACAATGGTTTCTAGCTTTGTAGACTAGGGTTTCCTCTTAGGGCTTCACCTTTTCCAATCAAATGATGACAGAATTTCTTAAAAGAGGGCTAATAACCTCTACTTAATCCGCAACATGTTTGTAGGACCCCCAAAAAAGGTTTGGAAACCTCTGAGGTGTTTTGAGTTTGTTTGAGGTCTTGTTGAGTGTAGGAGGCCCTCCTGGCCAAACACAGAGCACTTGCTTGGCCTGTTGGGTGAGTCGGGAAAAGGCGGGCACCTTGTGCCAGGAGCGTAGCACCAAGGCCTTTACTAGGCTTGTCGGGTGAGAAATGGGCAGGTGCGCATCACCTTGCCAGGTACGTAGCGCCTACCTCTAGGCACGTAGTGCCGAAGAAAATTATATAGGGGAAAATTCCAGGTGCGCAGCGCTACAAACTTAGCCAATTTTTTGACTTGAAACTTCACAGTTTCTTCTCCTTTGGACGTTCTAACTCTTTGCAAGGAAATTTTTATCCCTCTAGAGTGTGAAATGGGCCTATATATACTTGGGAGTTTTATTTAAACTTTTGAAAACCTTCCTCGTAATTTTTATGTCTTTTTCATCATTTTTCACTGATATCCCTTTTTACTTTTTCCTTGTAGATGATTGAAAACACTGTCTTGGCTTTACTTTCACTCCCTTGAGTTTTGAAAAGTGCATTTTGATGATTCTATAATGATTTCACCTAACATCAGCTTCAACACCTTCTTTTTCCTGTATCATGGAATTCAAACCCTATTTTTACCTTCTTTAGCCATTTTCGATTGCAGGTAGCAGGCGAAATGATGAAAATGATGACTTGACTATTTTCTTTAACTTATACTATTTACATTTTTTCTGTGCAAGCTTTTCCTCATGCTTGACTTTGGTGCCATCTCCAGGTTATTTGCTGCAAGTGGTCAGTGCTTTGACATTTAAGTGGGCCATTCAGCTCAAAATCCAAGTTCTCCTTTCAAGACCAACTTGTTTCCCTTCCTTTACTTGCAATTTATGATTTGATAAGACAAATTTCTTTGGAAAATTTCTAGCAAAGGAAAAGTAGTGCCTTAAAAACCTAATGATGATCTTCAACCATGTAAAACCCTAATTGACCTAGTGGAAGGATTCTTTGACTTGGTCTTTGACTAAAAATTGGCTTGGAGTCTTCAAGTGTAAAAATAGAGTATTGACAAAGTGGTGTATTGAAGATCCAAATCCAATGTACTTGATTTATCTAAAGAGCCTACAAAGATAGTTTTGAGACCATCAATTCTTGAGGAACACAGCGAAAATGGGGAAAGGGTAGGCTTATAGGAAAATCCTGAATGGAAAATGGAGTTATGGGCAAAGGAAAAAATAGAGCCAATGCGGGTCATAGGCAAGGAAAAAAGATAGATGAGTATGGCACAAGCCTATAAGGAGTTTCTTGGGAAAGGATGATGGGGAATAGTGAAAATTTTGGTATAAGGATAATGAAGGCAGTGAGATTTCTAAAACTCACAATATTCAGGAATCCTGTTTTTAGAAATCTAGGACCAATATTTAGTCATCTACAAATAATGAAAATTACTCTCTTTTGACTAATGAGTTAAATGAAAATGTGTTGCGAGGCGATACATTTCACAAAAAGCCTCTAAAGTTTTAGATAACGGAAGGTAACAATACGGTCTCTTCAAGGCACCTAGGAGAACCTATGGAAATCATAAATGGGGAGCCTATGTATTCATTTGATGCTATGCTTCCCGACCCACTTCCGGGAGAGAGGTCAGCTGAGAAAATTCGGAGGGTTTCACAATTGCAACTTCAGCTACTGGTAGACCAGTTGGACACCCGAGTGGAGGATTTTAACAAGGTAATGGGAACTCTCGGAGAAAATGCTACTATATTTCCATCATTTTCTAAGTTTCAAATGCTTAATTTTGCATCTCCATCAACAACAACCCCTGTCCTCACCGCATTACCCTCCACCACATTCCACTCAAATCCACAACCAACCATCACTTTGTTCCGTAAAAACAAGTCAACAAAACCTCCCATCCCAGCACCAAAAGGGAAAAGAGCCCGGACCATGAAATACGATCAAGTAGTTGACCTCACAGGTGAGGATCAGGCAAAACCATTAGTCACTAGAATTCTAATTCAACAAGAACCAAAGGTAGGCACTCATACCACCTCTGTATTACCACAATTTAACCCATCTTCACCTCCCAATATACCATTTTCGTCACCACTCAATGCACAAAATTCATCACCAAATACATCGTTTTCATCCAAATACCACTCAACGCATACTCCATCCACTTCTGCAACCATTTCTTATACAATACCAACAGGCACCTTAATGGCCATTGACAATGAGGAAAAAGTGAACTCAAGTACAACAGAAGTAACAGAGGCTAACTCAACCACATTAGGGAAAGGTACCTTTTTAGATCTATTAATCCATACAAGGTTACCCATTTTCGATACTTCACTTACTGAAACCTCACTTAAGCCATTCCAGCAGTCCATGCTATTGCTACAGCTATTCATACCCAAAACACCACCCAGTAGTCATCATTAAAGATCACATGTAGTCCACCAAATTAACCCACATCCCTAAGGACCTCGGAATATTACTATAACTTTACGGTGTGGAACCACTCGGGGAGTGGAATCCAAGCCACATAAATGATAAACGTTGGCGATATGAAAAATTGGGGAACACAGAAGAAACTCTTGGGTTTTATCCAAAAATCGACACGAGATACGTATAATCTACACGATGATATTCTACGGAGGTATGAACAAAAACAAAAAAACAAGTAATTGCGCTTACTGATGAGCACAATCAACTCCAGCATGAGAGGAATACTATTCAACAATAGCTTGATCAATTCACAGATAAATTCAAGGACCCATGCCCAACAATTACCACTGTAGAAAAGAGCGTGCCAATAAACATTTTAGCTTGCTCGATTGTTAGTGTGAATTCTAATCGCAAGCGTATGAAAAAATCTCACTTTAGATGTGCATAAAAAATAGCCTTAACATAAAAGATGGCTATCAATTTCCTTAGATATGTAGTTGGTGATCAGAATAAATGCTACAGAAATCTAGATCTATGCAATTAATGACATTAAACAACAAATAATAAGCAAGAGTTGCACCATGCATCCAATGAACAAGACAAGAATTTTTAAAGAATTTTTTGTATTATGACACCTGGGAAGGGAACATAGAAAGATGCTACCATTCCTCCTCAATGGGATGGGTTCTTGTATGTCCTTAGTGCTTCAGATCTAATATCTCTCTCTCTTGATGGTGCCGAAAACCCAAACAAAAATGGAACTCAAGGGGAGTTCACAAGCAAGAAGTATAAAAATATGACAATGATGGAGAATCAAAGTCAGACCAAAAGTATAGATCCAAAGAAATCTTTAGGCAAAAAAAGGTAGTGAATGAATGGAAAAACCTTCTATTTGTAACAAAATATTGAGTTAGTCTAGATATTGGTGCATAATTAAAATATTATTAACCAAATCTAGATCCAACTTTTATGGAATATTTTATTATTTTTGTTGGAGGGAAAATTGATTTAGTTGGTCAATCCCTTTATTTGTAAATAATAAATAAATAAATGACTTATTTATTATTTTAAGAATGTGGTTGAGTAATAATTAAATAAATAGTGATTTATTCAATTATTTATAAATGATTTGGTCAAATTTAACAAGGAATATCATTTAAATAATGTTTTAAATAATTATTCCTAGAAAATAATAAGATAAATAGTGATTTATCTAATTAATTTTCTTTTTTTGGGTTAAATATGAATAGGAATATTAATTAAACATTGGTCTAGTTAATTATCCCTTGAGGAAAATCAAACCAATCAGGATTTATTTAATTATTCCTCATGGGGTTTCCTGTTTAGACTAGAAACAACTTAATATATTATGGATTACTAAGATATTTTTCATAGTGAAAGAAAATTTAATATTGTAAAATTTGTCTTACATGGTGTACTTTGGTACATCTAATATTAACAGGTTATATGAACAAAAAATGGTTTAACATATTTCCCCCCAGCGTGCAAGCATTAGGAGCTAATCGTATGACCGAAGTACGTTGTAAGAAGTCAATCACTAGACACCGAAGGGGGAGTCAGAGAGAGAGAAATATAAGGTATACTAAAGCACAAGAGGAAAAGACCCTGAGGAGGCGATACTTACAGGTGTGACAAG
The DNA here is from genome assembly GCA_034641835.2 of Pinus albicaulis. Lineage (NCBI taxonomy): Eukaryota > Viridiplantae > Streptophyta > Pinopsida > Pinales > Pinaceae > Pinus > Pinus albicaulis. The sequence continues at coordinate 13,609 of JAXQQM020080377.1, read as the reverse complement.
TCTCTTTTATGAGTGAGTAACTGTTCTACATGAGGTGGGGGAGGCATACCTATGCCCGACGAGATAACAAAGTACAAAGAATAATGTTTCTAGTAAAAAAGAGACTGAACTATATAGTACATGTTGGCATAAACATGGGCTAGATAAAAACATGATAATGGATCCCACATGCATACTGTGGTTGGGACAACAGCCAGAACTTATAGAATAAATATGAGTACATGAGATATAAGTACAACCAAAGAGGCCCTGTAAAACAGGAAAGGGCTCTGAAAATATGAATGATACATGCAAACTAAAAGGTGTTGTAAGCGTCTAAGGCTGAAACCATCAAATCTATGGAGCTGCATCCAAGGATGTAATATAGAAGTCATTTGGGCATGTGGGGGGCTACGTGAAGTGCCACCCCGTCATGAGGTCTGAAAACTTCTCACACATGCTTGGGAATTGCTAGTACAATCTGTTGCATCACTGAACCATCAAGTATACGAATCTTGATCATTCCATAAGGAGATGGAACTGAGAAACAATCAATTCAAAGGGAAATAAAGAGTCCCTTTTCCTGATCCGAGTCACCAAAAAAGAGTGGAAGCTGGAACCAAGGTACACCGCCCTCTAGACCTGTCTTCTAGAATGAATGCGCTGATGTAGATAGAAGGATGTCTGCAATAGGTGAGGAAATAAGGGATCATCAACTAAGGCATGAGGGATAATAGTAGAGTGATTGATAGACGGACACCAGGGATGATGGTGAAATGAAAATGGGGGAGTGCGGGTGGGGGGCACAGTAGCTTACGGTTTAAACATAAAGGGCATGGATGACACAGCGATGCGACTAGACTTCGAAGGGGATAGGGACGATGTGGTCGAGGGCAAAAATGTGTGACACGAGAGGTGAAGACGCATGGAGGATGCAAGGTACATGAGATGATGGGAAACAAAGCGAACTCGAGACAAAATCCATGAATGCGATGATAACTCAACTCGGATACTCTAAACAAGGGCGAATCGATGATGCTTCCACACAAAACAGGCCTGGTGGGGACCATAAAAACATGAGTACAAGATGGTTACTCACGATGAAAATCAACACGAGCATGGAAAAATATGAAGGCAAAGTGGTTCCCCAATTATATGGTGCCCCAATTACAAGTGTTGCAAGTGAAGAAATTTGATTTTTAGGAGTGGTGAAGTGACCCTTCTTGGAAAAAATGTGTCTAGGTGAAGTGTCAAATCACCAAAAAATAAAGGATACCCATTTGAGAGCTTGGTGAGAGCTTTCCAACGGTGTTGACAGTTTTTCAAATCGGGCTACGGTTTGGTCGTAGCTGGCAAAAGAAAAATATGGGGTTTCTCTTTTAATAAGGCATTTTCCCTCCAATTTGATTCATTTGCAAGTGTAGCTGTTGTGAATGTAGAGAGGAAAAAAGGCCCTAAATCTTGCGACGATCGTAGTGGAATAACCGACCATTGGAATCGAGATCCGTCAGTTTCAGGTAAGAGGCATAACCCTACTCTTTTAATTCAGTGGATTAAAAGTTCAGTTTAGGCACCCAGAGCTTAGGAACAGACCCCTGCTCTTCTTCACGATTGGGTCACACTTTTTGGGGCATTTTCTGCAACCTGGGTAGCGGGTTTTGGGCAAAAAACTGCAACCTATCCCAGGAATGGCCTGAAAAGTGTGGCCTATTAGAGAGAGGGATTTTGGTGTTCTTTTTTGGCTGAGAGCTGGGATTTTATGGTTATGATGTAGTATTTCTTTTCTGTACACTGACAAACATGATGTTGTTGTGGAGATATGGCAGAGTTGAGGATCAACTGGAGAGAGAGAGACCAAGACACATTACGGTCTGAGATCCGAGAGGATCATGGTGTCCATGCTGCATTGGCTAGGTGTGGGGTCCTAAAGTTTATGGAGAACCATTTTATGAGAGCAGGAGAGCCCTTGTTGGCCCATAGCTATTGGGATCCAAATCATGAGATCTTTATAGTGCAAGGGCACCAGATTGAGATGAATGTCTAGGATATATATTTCCTGACTGGTCTCCCTCCACTTGGGATGGTGGGAAACACACAGCCAGTGTTACCGCGAGGGCAGAACATTATGGATTTTGTAGAGCGCCACTTTCGACCTGGTCTCCAGGTGAAAGGGACACAGATACCGATTGGAGATCTAGAGAGGCTAGAGACTTGTGTTGTGTGTTAGTGTGAATTCTAATCGCAAGCGTATGAAAAAATCTCACTTTAGTTGTGCATAAAAAACAACCCTAACATCAAAGATAGCTGCCAATTGTTAGATACGTAGTTAGTTGACGAAGACAAATTCTAAAAAATCCGGATCTATGCGATAAGACATTGGCAGGTAAATAAAAGAAAGAAGAGTTGCTCCAATTGCTCCATGCATCAATAGAAAAAAGACAAGAATATGTTTAAATAATTTTGTATTTATGGCACCTGGGAGGAGAACATAGAAGGATGTAACTAGTCCTCCTCAATGGGATGGGTTCTTGTAAGTCGTCAGCACTTCAGATATAAAATCTCTCTCTCTTGATGGTGTAGAAAACCCAAACAAAAATGGAACTCAAAGGGAGCTCCTAAGAAAAATATGACAATGATGATGGATCAAAGTGAGACCAAAAGTATAGATCCAAAGTGATATTTAGGCAACAAATGGTACTGAGTGAATGGAAAAATCCTTCTATTTATAACAAAATATTGAGTTATTCTAGATATTGGTTCATAATTAAAATATTATTAACCAAATCTAGATCCAACTGTTATGGAATATTTTATTATATTTGTTGGAGGGAAAAAGAATTTGAATTTGGTAAAATCCCTTTATTTGTAAATAATAAATAGATAAATGATTTATTTATTATTTTAAGGATGTGGTTGAGTAATAATTAAATAAATAGTGATTTATTCAATTATTTATAAATGATTTAATCAAATTTAACAAGGAATATTATGTAAATAATGTTTAAATAATTATTCCTAGAAAATAATAAGATAAATAATGATTTATCTCATTAATTTTCATGTTTTGGGTTAAATATGACTAGGAATATTAATTAAACTGATGTTTAACTAATTATTCCTAGAGTAAAATAAAAAAAATATGGATTTATTCAATATTTTCTCATGGGGTTTCCTGTTTAGACCATAAACAAATTAAAAAAAAATTAAGGATTACTAAGTTATTTTTCATAGTGAAAGAAGTTTTACTTAGGGTACAATTGGTCTTACATGGTGTACTTTCGTCCATCAAATAGTAACAGGTTATATGACCAAGATTGGTGTAACATATTACCCCCTAGTGTGTGAGCGTTAGGAGCTAATCGTATGACCGAAGTACGTTGTAAGAACTCAATCACTAGACACCGAAGGGGAAGTCAGAGAGAGAGAAATATAAGGTAGACCAAAGCGCTAGAGGACAAGACCCTGAGGAGGTGAGACTTACAGCTGTGAAAAGTCTCTTTTATGAGTGAGTACTTGTGCTACAAAATGCAGGGGAGGCATACCTATGCCTGTCGAGACAAAGTACAAAGAATAACGTGTCCAATAAACAAGGGACTAAACTATATAGTACATGCTGGTGTGAACACGAGTCAGATAAAAACATGATAATGGATTCCACATACATACTGTGCCTGGGATAACAACCGGGACTTGTACAATAATATCTGAGTACATGAGATATAAGTACAACCAAATATGCCCTGTAAATAGGAGAGGGCTCTGAAAATCTGAATGATACATGCAAACTAAAAAGGCACTGCACGCGGCTGAGTGCAGAACAATAAAATATGTGGAGCTGCATTGAAGGCTATAATGAAGAGGTCATCCAGGCATGTGGGGGACTACCTAAAGGGCCACCCCCTCATGAGGTGTAAAACATCTCACACACACCCGGGGATCATTGGTACAATCTACTGCATCACTGAACCATCGAGTATATGGATCTCGATCATGCCGTAACGAGCTGGAGCTGAGAAATAATCAAGTCAAAGGGAAATAAGGAGTCCCTTTGCCTGATCCGAGGCATCGAACAAGAGTGGAAGCTGGAACCAAGGTATACTTCCCTCTAGACCTATCTTCTGGAATGAATGAGCTGATGTCAATAGAAGGAGGTCCGCCATAGGTGAGGCAATAAGGGATCCTCAACTAGGGCATGAGAGATAATAGTAGAGCGACTAATAGGCTGACACCAGGGATGATGATGGAATGGGGGGTATTGAATAGCGGGCTGAAAACTTCCCTTGTTAGAGCATGAAGGGCATGGATGACCTGGCAGCAACTGACACAATATAAAAGGGGATAGGGGATATTAGGACTGAAGGCCACAATGTGTGACACGAGAGAGGAACCAAGCAATGAAGGATGGAGGACTATGACGGTATACAAAGGGACTTGGGATAGAATCCATGAATGCGATGATGATTCAACTCGGATGCTCTAAACAAGGGCGAATCGATGATGCTGCCGCACAAAAAAGGTCTGTTGAGGACCATAAAAAATCAAGTACAAGATGGTTACTCATGACAAAAATTGACACAAACATCGAAAAGTATAAAGGAAAAATGGTGCCCCAAGTACAAGTGTTGCAAGTGAAGAAATTCAATTTTGAGGAGTGGTGAAGTGACCCTTCTTGGACAAAATGTGTCCAGGTGAAGTGTAAAATCACAAAAGAATAAAGGATACCCATTTGAGAGCTCGGTGAGAGATTTCCAACGGTATGAACGGTTTGTCAAACTGAGCTACGGTTTGGTCGCAGCGGGTGAAAGAAAAATCTGGGGTTTCTCTTTGAATAAGGCATTTTCCCTCCAAATTCACTCATTTGCAAGTGTAGCTGTGGTGAATGCAGAGAGGAGAGAAGGCCCTAAATCTTGCAGTGATTGTAGCGGACAAACCAACTGTTGGAATCAAGATCCCTCAGTTGCATGTAAGAGGCCGAACCATACTTTTTCATTTTAGTGGATTGAAAGTTCAATTTAGGTGTCCAGAGCTTAGGAACAGAACCCTTCTCTTCTTCACGGTTGGGTCACACTTTTTGGGGCAATATTTGCGACCTGGGTAGCAGGTTTTGGGCAAAAAACTGTGACATGTCCCAGGATTTTTCCTGAGAAGTGCAACCTGACAGAGAGGGGTATTTTAATGTTATTTCTTGGCTGAGATTTGGGTTTTTATGGTTGAATACAGTCTTTCCTTTCTTTACACTGAAAAATATGATGGTTTTGTGTAGATATGGAAGAATTGTGGATCAACTAGAGAGAGAGAGATATTTGGACACATTACAGTCAGAGATCCAAGAGGATCACGGTGTCTGCAGTGCATTGGTCAGGTTTGGGGTCATGAAGTTTGTGGAGAACCCTTTGATGAGAGCTGGGGAGCCCTTGTTGGCCCAGATTTTCAGTTATTGGGATGCGAACCATGAGATATTTATAGTTCAGGGGCACTGGATCGAGTTGACTTTCCAGGGTATATATTTTTTGACTGGTATCCCACCACTTGGGATGGTGGGGAGTACGCAGCCAGTGTTACCGTGAGGGTGGAACATTTTGGAGTTTGTAGAGCACCATTGCCGACCAGGTCTCAATGTCAAGGGGACACAGATACTAATTAGGGATATAGAGAGGTTAGAGACCCGTTCAGTGGCCACAGTGGTGGTACGGATCCTGGGCAACCAGGAAGTCCACCACATAACTAGGGGTCAGATGATGCTTGTTCAAAGTGTGTTGAGTGGGACCTACTATGGGTGGGCCCAAATGATGTTGTCGTCATTGAAACGACAGTTGTCGCTATGCAAGAGGCAAGTGAACCATGACTATGCATATGGCATAGTGTTGTTCTCGCTCTTCTTTGAGAAGATCCCAACACTTCAACCTCGCATATAGATCTAGGATGAGGGCCCAAGAGAGCCTAGGATGCACTAGTGGGGGCAGCTACTATGTAGAGGGGGAGGTGGGGCAGTCGGATGGGTGTTTCAACCTGAGGTTTTTACTCATTGGGATCAGATGCCATTGTACATAGACGACTATCCCTATATTGGGATGATTTATCATGGGGACCCAGACTTTCCATTGCCACCGGGTTGAGCATGGGGGCCGGATGGTAAGTGAAAAGTTTCTACTCTTTTATGTGCATTTTAAAGTTTCAGAATATTGTATATGGTACTGATTCATTCACTTTTGGTATGCAGATACAACACTAGTATAACCGGTCGTGTACATGGGACGACCTCCAGTATCAGGAGCTTCAGGACCTAGTGGATCGAGAGCACTGCAAAATGAGGATGCAGTGGCCCTCCTGAAGGACATTTGTCGTAGATGTGAGAGGCTTTTGACTGGTATTTTAGAGCGCGACTAGCAAGACTTGGATGACCAGTACATAGAGCCATGTATTGGTCTACCCTCGAAGTGGCGAGGGGTCATGTGGCTCATGGCGATGGATGGACAGGGGATGCACGATCTACAAGCTGCAGGAGCAGAGCCATTGGATCAGGATCCTCCAGATAGTGATTAGGTGTAGGGGAATGTGGTACCCTTAGTTTTGAGTTTTTTGTAACATGCTATGGGTATGTCATATGTATCAGAGTTAATGGACTCTAAAACATTTTATATGACACATATAATGGATGCATCGTTTTGATGGTTTCATGTTATTGTCTTATGTTAAATGCGTGTGCTAAGTGCCAATCTATAATATTGTTTTCAATTTTATCTAGATAGTGATTTTGTTCTCTAGATACATGATTGAATGTAATGATTTCAAATTTATGCATCAAAAGCTTCACTCGTAAATATCTTCTAAAAAAATAGAGTTATGCACAAGATAGACACCATTCAATTGCATGAAAAGAAACAGGGAATATAAATGAACATGAAGGTGGAGGATGCAATGGGAAAGGGCATCGGCTAATAAACCTCACACTGCATCATAGTAAGCCTGGTTATTGGTGGCAGTACCAATGCATACACTGTTCGAGAGAACAAGCGAATGTAAGGGGGTAAAAATGGCCCAACCTGCCAAGGCTAGATTTTGAGAGTAGCGACATGTACCATCAGAATAACCAATAGGAGGTGTGGACAGGGGGTCCATCTGAAAGGTGTCACAAGAAAAAAAATGGACCCCCAACCTGAACGCAAGGTAGAAATCAAACAAACACTGTTAGAGGGAGTGCTCTGGGTAGCATGTCTACCACCCACACATCGACGGGTAGGTGGTGTGTGGGAGCTTCCTTAGGGGCAACTTGTGCTCAAGTCACAAAAGTCACCATAGACATGGATGGTGCCCTTCCGCTTATGGGCAGGAAAGATGAAGTCAGGGGTGGAAAAGGCTTCCATGATGTCATCATCACAGTAAAATATGGGGTGACTGGAGGAAGAGAGACCACATGACATGGCGAAGTTACTTGACTCATCATGATGAGAAGAAAGGTTCACATGTGCATCATCACGGGGGCTGACGGAAGAACAAGTAGATAAGGGATCCACTGATGTTGAGCCTAGGGTGATCGCTGAAGGGAGGTCAGGCGAAACAGAAGGGGAAGTCCCAGGGGGGCCTTCCACCATGGATCTCATAGATGACGACAGGTAGTGGAAAGTGGCCGAAGACTCTGTCTTTTCGACATTAGGAGGGGAATGTCAATAGGAGTGGATGTGTCCTTTGGTTCTTCTGAAGCAAAATGTGCAAATAAGGGAGCGGTGGACTCGTTGCACTTGGCCTTGAATTGGCGAACTACCGCTAGAGAGGTGTGGAAGTCCTCGAGGTGGGGACAGAGGTGGTATAGTGGCCATGGAAATAACACAAAGCACATGGGTGATTTGTGTGCAAAGTCTTGAATTTCTTGGCTGAATCAAGTAAAGTAACATGGAATTTTGGGATATCAGGCTCAGGAAACACTTCATTTACCATGGGCTTGAGACGAGGCAATTCAAGACAATTATGTGTGGCATGACCGACAACATCACACAAAGCACACCGGGGGGTACGCTTTGGAGGCTAAGGAGGAGAAGGGTTTGTCGGGGCAGCCTTGTCTTTAGTTTCCTTCTTGCGAGCTCAGCCCCCCTCACCCAAAGCTATCACAACAGGAGTAGGTTCCTGTTGAGGTGGCTGAGGCACGAAAGCAAAGGGAGGGGTCATGGGGACCGGTTGAACTGGGGTCAAAGAAAGATAAGGTTTGGGTTGGCCAGGCGGGATAGTGGCTAGGGGATCAATGTACCGGAATGGAATCCCCAGGGTCGTGTTAGGAAGGGATAAGGTAGCCATAACAGGTGCTGAAAATACTCCAGGAGGGGGAGCTAGGAATAGTATCTGACCAGAGGGGTAATGGCCAGGTGGGACAGCTTTGAGATAGTAAAGGCTAGGAGGAATCATGCCGGGAGGGTAGAGAGGCTCATGGATACCAGCTGTAGATGAGGGGCCTTGAGGAGGGGGTATTGAAGGCTGAGTCAAGGTGCTAGGATCAGGTTGTATAGGGCAGGGCTGCTAAATAGTCGAATCGGGTCGCTTGAGGTCAGACTGGGAAGATTACATCATGTAAACGTTCGACGAGCTGGGATTAGAGACAGGAGGAGAAAGACCAGGGAATGAACCAAGAAAAGAGGAGTATTTGTAGACTCCGGGTGAAACACTGGTCAAAGGTTCGACTGTTTATTTTTTGGCCACCGAAGAGATGATGGACTCAAGGGAGGTCTGAGACTTCAGTTTGTAATATGTCAACTGGTTTATGGTGAAAATAGTTCCATTGTGAGGAAAGCACATCTTACAGTGAACCGTAGATGGAAAACATACATAAATAACTATAGCTACAACCCAATAGAATGTTGTAATATAATGGGGCAAAAATGACTTCTACGTCAACAAAAATAGTCTTGCCCGCAAGAGTAATAGAACAATTACAGAACAGGCCAAAGGGCTTGGAAGAGTGGCTATCCCACGCTCGGAGGGTGATAGTGAAAGGGGCCAAGTTAGGAGATTCGAGTTGCTTCCAAACCTAAGCAGAAATCACACATATGCCCCCTCATCAATGATACAATGGGAGAAGTTATCATTCCGGATCTTGACGGGTATTTGGAAGGCGATGGAAGCAGGAAGGGGGGGATGTTTTGACTAGTCAACATCAAAGAAGATCAAATGATTATCTAAAGGATCCACAATGCCCATGGTAGTTAGTAGAGATTTTCATTGTGAAGGGAATGACTGGAGGAGTTCCAGCATTGAGATGGTGGTAGGGGATTGCGCCAAATCAACTAATATCGTATACAAATGGGCAGCTTTGCCAGAAGCAACGTTTCAGCGTAATGGTCCCTTGGGGATCTTGGTATGAACCTCTACCTTAGGCTGAGGGATCTGTAAAGAACCATTGTTTGTTGAAAGAGGTTTTGTGGAACCTGAAGAAGGGGGCATGGGGGCAAACATATCGGGAATATTGTTGTACTGACGGGACCGAGTCTGAAGGTTGAGGTCAACGGTAATGGGTTGGTCAGAGTTCATCATGATAATATAGTAATCAGAGGTACCAGATGGAGGAGGTTGAGTGGCTGCCTGACCTTCAGGGGGTTGGGTAGCCATGAATCCTTGTTCAAGGAAAGGATTGGTAATCACAGCCGGCTAGATAGGTGCAGCATTGGGAGGAACTGAAGGGGAGGCTTGCTGTCCTCACGATGCTGCTTGAGTCTCCCAAATCTGATGCATCTGAGGTAAAATAGGACAATTGTGGGTGTAGTGACCATAGACACTGCAATAAGAACAAGGCTTATTCGTGTGAACAGCCCTGTCCTGCTTGGACTGAGTGCCCTGTTGCTGGTTAGCAGTGTTATGGTTAGCAGTGTTAGGTGCATTCCCTTGGGGATTAGGTCCTGGATTACCTAGGGAAGATTTATTTTGGGTGCCTTTCCTCTTCTTTTTGGAAGTAGGAGGATTAGTCGTGTCATGCTATGCACACACCTACCCCTGGGGTGTGGTGGCTGTTGTTGCAGGGGTTGATAAGGAAAGGGAGGTAGGGGTGCTAATGTTGGAGGAGCTGGAGCACCAGGCTGTCGATACGGGTAATAAGGAGGTTGGGAAATATTGTGGTAAATAGGTTGGGCAAAAGGAGGAGGCATGCTGTATCTTGGATACATGCTACCATGAGGGGGAAAAGTGCTAGAGGAGCTGGCCCCTCCCTGAAGGAAACCATAACCCATGGGAGGATGAGTGTACAGATGAGAAAGGGCTCCAACAATACCGTCGACGGCATGGGATGCCCCTGGTGCGTTGGCACCATCAGGTCTATGGAGATCAAGTAAGATGGTATAAACGTAACCATACTGGGCTATTGCCTCGAGGGGTCTTGATCTAGGTTCGGAGGTTAAGGTTTGCCAACAAACCCCTATACTACTAGCCCTTTCGGCAGTGACCTGCTTGTGCAGGCCAAAGTCTCACTCGAAGTAGTATGGGAGGGTGCTAGAACTAGGTTTCCGCACCCTAGGAGAGGGTAGGTAAGTCAAGTAGAGCTGTGTTCGACCTCACAATTACCAGATCGTATATCACAAACCCAGATCTATAGATCGCTTCGCATCCACGTGCGTAATACCGATTATAATCACAGTAAACAACAGAGCATAAATTCATAGAATAATAACGCAACAAATATATATATATATATATATATATATATATATATATAAATTATAATAGACAGATCCAGATCCGGTGTCAATGCAGCATCAGCAGATCACACAGTTATTTCTGCAGCTTAACACAGAACCATGCATAGCATAACAGATATAATAGAGTCACATTTAACAGAGTCAGATATTCCAATGACCTCCCGCTTTCATTAATCCTTTAGATCCTTTTACAATACCCAAAACCCAACCTGCACACACAACAGTAGGGTCCACACATAACAGGACTGAGGATATTCGTGCACACAGCCAACAGTGGTCCTTTCCCCAATAATCCAAACAGATCTACTAACTTTAAATTCACACCAACCTTAATACCTACCTCTCTATTGACTCAAAATGTCCTTCTATTTATATCGATCTAGCCTAATCTTTCCTGTGGTCCACAAACCGTGGTTTGCAGACTCTAGGTCTACCCTTTGACCCATTATAATGCTTTTGGGGCTTTGAACCACCCCAAAACCCTTGTGCTAGACTAAAATATGCCAAAAATATACAAAAATACTCAAAATTGTCCCAATTTGCAGCCTTTGGAGGACCCTGTTCCAACAGTCCCCCAACACAATCTTGTGACTCGTCCCGAGTCACTATGGTGGTGGAGTCTCTACCTACGCGTGCAGTGCATTGATGGCAACGACCAGCGGGGGCAGAAATTCTTGACTCTAAGTAGCAGTGCTTTGCGCAATATCTACGAGATTCTGTGATGTCGGTCCTTTTGTCACAACAGTGACACACTCCAGTGTCTGGTTTAGTCGCTTAACAAGAACATTAACATCCTATGAGAGCTAGAGGGTTGCAACAACCCTAGGCTTCAAGCATTCTTCAACGACGTGCTTCTTATGCTGGAGCTCCTCAATCTCATCCTAGAGGGTGTTGTTAGTCCTCAACTGTGCGAACGCTATGCTAGAACCAAGGTGGGTAATGTAGCCTCGATCTGTTCGAAAGCTTCCTCCTTCTGCCGCAAGTCCTGATTTATTTGTTGGAGGATCGGATCACACCGGACCTTGGTCCATAACTGCATGGCTATCTATAGTAACTGGGCACCCTGAGCAATCTGCCATGTAATGGTGTTTGTAGCCGTGGTCACCAGTGCAGCGCGTTGGGCTCGTACCTTTGGGGGTGTTTCGGGCTGTACTTTGGCCTGTAAGTCAGTTATTTGCTAATCTAATTGTGTCTTAATGACCTGCATTTATGTCCTGGAAGCCTTCAACGCTGCGACAAATCCTTCCACTTTAGCCCGGGGGGTGGTTTCGACCGGGATCTCTTCTATAATCTTTATGCAAAGCTGGTGGATCAAGGTTTCGAGCTCCGTTTATTGCGCGACAGCAAGGAGCACTTCTGCATTCTGCTGTGCGATGGTCTGTTCGGCCACACCAAGTTGTTGGTGTACCTGCTGGTCCCGATGGTGAATCTCCTAAAACACAGCGGTGTGGAGGCCCTGCAATGCTTCGTGGGGCAGCTTGGCTAGATTTAATTGCACCCTTGCACCTGCTTGGAGTTGTATTTCATGGTTCGACGAACTGATCACAAGGGTGGTGCTAAGTAAGTAAAAAAGATGGCTTTCTTCCGTAGCTAGCGCTTTACTACTAGATGCCAAGGGAATCCGTCCGTGAACCATGCTGGTCTGTAGCGTGTCTGTCTTTATCTGCAGGGTTCGAAGCTCGGCCTTTTTGGAACAGGGTCTCCTACAAGTTGCGAAACTGGTCCGTTTTGAATATTTTTTATTATATTTAGTCTAGCGGAGGGGTTTTGGGGTGGGTCAAAACCCTGAAAGCGTTTTAATGGGTAAAAGGGTAAACCAGGGGTCCAAAAACCACGATTTTCAGACCATAGGAAAGTCTAGGCTAGATTGATATAAATAGAGGGACATTTTGTATTGTAAAGTATAGGAATGATGAGCTATTGATGTGAACTGTGGTTTAAGCTATTTGTTTGGGTTTTGGGGAAAGGAATTCTGTTGGTTGTGTGCGCGGAGATCCAAGTCCAGTTGTGTGCGGACCCTGCTACTATGTGCGTAGGTTGGGAAGGGAATTGTAAGGAAGGATTGATGAATGAATGCATAAGAAAGATTGATAGAGAACTTAATTTGTGAGTATGCTTGTGCGAATTGTTGGTAATTGTTGCACTGCGTATTTTCTGTGTTTAAGCTGTGAAGGTTTTTGTAAGTGTGTTTTAGGCATATGGATTGGTTCTGTTTTGTTCTGTTCTGTTTATGTAATACTATGTTACTATCTTAAAGGCATATAATTATAGATCTAGTGCATGTGGATACGAATCTAGACCTAAGTGACCCTACATAGAACGAGGTAATCTGGGAATTACAGGGTCTAATGCAGCCCTGCTTGCCTTACCTATCCTTTCTGAGGGTGCGGAAACCTGGTTCCAGCACCCATCCATACTACTTTGGATGAGACTTTGACCTGTGAAAGTGGGTCACTACTGAAAGGGCCAGTAGTATAGGGGTTTGTTGGCAAACCTTGAGCTCCGAACTTGGGTTAGGACCCCTCGACCCAACAGGCCTGGATGGCGTTGATCAGAGCCCTTTGTTGTTCCTCTAAAGCTACCCATTTTTCTTTTGTGGCTAGTGTGACTACATCTGCAATTTGTTCGAGATATCCTTTAGTCAACATAACCGTCTCATCTCATTCCTTCCGTTGGGCACGCTGCTTCTTTTGGAGTCCCTTGACAAGCTCACCTATTCGCTTTGTACCTCCGATGCTCACTTCCTCCATGCCCAGATATGGCTGCGAATCAACATGGGTGTCAACCTCAATGTTCTTCATGGTGGTCTGCTTTGGTTGCATGTCCTTTTTTGTGGATGTGCCTGAGTCTTTCCCTGTGCCTCGAGCCTCCTTGATGATAACAGTTGGGAGTACCTGTGTCGTGCTAGTACTTGCAGTGCCCCTTGCGCTGGATTTGAAGCGTATCTTCCAGGCAGG
>JAXQQM020060638.1:0-48055 GCA_034641835.2 Pinus albicaulis | reverse complement strand
TTTTAGGATGTAAACAACAACATAGGATCTGGACAGAGGCATGAGGTCTTCAAGAGTCTTCAAGAGCCAATAGTATTTTGTAATGAAAATTATTCCTTGAAGGCTCAAAATATATTTAGCCACCTTTTGGTATAATCAAATTTTACAGGTGGCTAACATGATCCATCACAAAACATCACCCAACACATTATAGACAATGATGAGGATTTGGAACAAATACATCCTGAAGATATTTTAACAGCCATTCATGAGTTTAATGTCTTATTAAAAAATCATAAGAATATAGATGAATCAGTTGAGGAAGAACCAACCTAGAAATAAAGGAAATTCCTCAAGATATCCATGACAACATAAATAATGATTCATCATCCCTTCTAGGTGAGGCTGGTTTAAATATTGATGATCTAGAGAAACCCATGATTTTTCCAAAACAAGAACAAACTCAAACTTTACAAGACCTAGATAATGAGCTAAACATGTATGATGATCAATATTTAATAGAAGATAATGAGGAAGGTTGCCAAGAAATTCCTAATTTTTTACCTAAAAATTGTGTTTTATGGTTAAGAGATATTTACAAACAAAATGAAAATTCTAATAGTGAGCAGTGCTTTGAGGAAACAAACAGCCACTTAGAAAATGAAGAATCTAATGTGCAAGGGGAATTAGCATATCCGGGAACTCTCCCTCTATGTTATAACTCATTCAGAATTGCACAAGAAGAGTGGCATCCCCTTTGATCTCCAAGGGAGTGGCCATGTTCAGAAATGTTTGTGGCCCAAAGTTGTCCATGAAGTTTATATGGAATGATACTCCTTCTTGGAGCTATGGCTTGCATACACATGGTAAAATAATGCATATATTCATCAAATAAAACATTATATACACAAGAATATTCTTCACCAAAATTTCTCCTAATAAAAATGGAGTGATGTAAAGATATATCTTCTCTCATTCCAAAAGAGGAAACATGTGGCTGAATTGACTCCTTCATAGAGTCATGTCTCTCTCCCAACTCCACATGGTTCATGCATCTTTGAAAATTCTGATATAGTTCCTCTTCAAATTCCTTCCAAGTGTATCTCCCCATGATAGTGTTGTATGCTTCATGGAATAAGTATGGCTGATGGTGGGCCAGAATTGTGAATTACGGATAAATCACGTTTCCCTAGACAGGTGCTAGTCTAGAACAATAGGTGAAAGACTATACGACTATTTTTCGTAACTCGTAATAGATACACGGAGAGAATTGGAGGATTACTTGATCAGTCGCTTCCAAATGGCTCCTTCTGTTGCTTTTGTTGCAACTTCAAATTCAAGGAGTTTTGTGTTGAATGCTTCCTGTAAGAAAGAACACTGGAACAAGAGAAGATGCAATAATATAGATATCTATTCAAGCTAGTTAGCTAAATCAGTAAATCATAAACCATATATATCAACCAAGATCTTGCAATATGGAAAATCAAAGTTAATACAGATGCATATAGGGAAAAATAAGCAGTATTATTTATTGATGATAGAAGGAGACGTTACAACCTAGTGATTGATTTGAAGTGACCTTCCAGCAACATTCCCAAGTGTAATTACAGTATGAATCTCTCCAGCAGCAGCTACACAAATCTAGCTCTCAATTGAAAATTCTCCAACATTTCTCTATTCAAATTCTTCCTTCTCAAGCACTTAGATCTGTGCTCAATTTATAGATGAAATGTAGGTTTTTTTGCAGTCAATGACTTTCCAATAATAGGAAAGACATGTTTCCAGACATGTAGATGTCAAATGGACACTTGGATCTGAAGCTTGACACATGTGAACTCTTCTAGAAGGTACTAGCCAAGTGGAGATTCCGGAACAATGAGGATTTTGCTCCCAATGTGACCAACGCACCTGTGAATGTCGAGAAGTGCTTTGCAGAGTAGCCTTGAATGGGGCTACCTGCATATGCAATGCACTTAAGCCCCTTAGAGCCTGCGTTGATGAGCTCTCATATGCTACATAATAAGCTTCAAACTTTGGAAACCTTTTCTTGATGAAAGTCTTGCTTGATTTGTCTTGTTTCTTGTCTTAGGGCATGTAGCAACTAAAATGATAGGGAATGATAACCCTTGATCATTGGTCCTGGAGATGATGACCAGTTAACCAGGTCATTGGGAATGATGCCCAAATTGACCTATAACAATTTCCCCCTAAAGCATGAGATCCAAATAATAAAAACATTTGATTGAGATGCTTTACACTGTGATGAGCTTGGATATGAAGCAGAATAGTCACCTGCATCAATATTAAAATACATTACATCATGATATATCCTCTTTGATCATAATTTCTGAGGGTAGGCATTGCCATATTCAACACATAAAACAATCTAATAACACGTACATAATTCAGAAATTCATCTTCATTGGAATGTTGCCCAAACGCAGACATGCCTACAGATATAGGCCCATGTTTGGATGAAAATCTGTATGTAAGGTCACTGTATAGATGATGTGTACAAAAATCCTGAAATTGCAGCCTGAATGGATGAAACTAGATCCAGGGTCTTCTTATCTTGTTCACTCGATCATTCGGGTACAAGTTTAGCCATGCGAATATATGATTTGTAGTCAAACATGGTAAGACATCGTTTGATTACTAGCCAATGATGTAAGCTATTAACAAACGTGAGATAACCATCATTAATAAAAATGGTCCTCAAGGTACTGCAGTACATTTCGTAAGGCGTGAATAGATGATTTGATGTCCAATGCTAAACAAAATATTTCGGTCAAAGGTCCAGAAGCGAGGATCTTGTCGATGCTGTAACAAGCCTCATGGTACTGGAATATGATGTTTCTAAGTGAACTTCCTGGATATTTATTTGTTGTCGACAGGAAGTCACCTTATTGCAAATCAGGAGTTACTGATTTTAGAGACAAGGGTATGACTTGATATAGCAATTTTCACAGATGACGGTTATGAGAATGATGGTTTACGAGTATTGTAGAAGGATGAGTTTTAATTCATTGGATGACTTCTCTTGAACATATCGGCGACACTGTGATGATTTGGTAGCATTGAACCAAAACTTAAGTGAAGGTATAATGAACCATAGGTGTGAATGAACCGTCCAGATGATTACCCAACCTAAACAGTCACAGACATGGAGTGAAATAAGTGTCATGTTCAAGAGTGACTTGCTACTGAAAGTAATTCTTGCTCAATTTTCCCAAATTTCCCCCGGTCATTTGTCGAACAATACCTCTTTATTTTTTAACAAGATTGAGGAGGATAACATTTTCTTGATCTACAATTCAACCCTTCGGGTGAATAAAGTATCGCTATTTAATAATTTAACGAGTCTAGTGATGAATGAAACTCGATTCTTGCCATGATCGACAAGCTCGTTGCTATTTTATGTTTTAATGAGCTTAACGATAGTGATCGCCTGGTCCTTTTTCATATTTAGAGAGTCTGAAAAAGAGGAAGAAAGAGAACTCCAAAAGTAATTTTTCGTAAATTTGTCACTCAAACCCGAAAAACTATAAAATAATATCTGAGAGAACCTCTTTGGTCATGTTTAACCAAGGTATTCATTTTTCGTAAATAATCCATCTCAGTCCAAAAAAGGGTTAAACTTATACTGAGTAGATATCAATTCATTTACTTTAACGAGCTCAAAAATACAAGTGCTTTGCAATCTTTTCACATTATCAGAGTCTGAAAAGCACTAAAAGAAGACTCCAAGGGTTCCTTTTTCGATGTTATCAAAGCTCAAAAAATAGATAAAAGTGCACTTCAAATCCTTTTTCATTTTTAATAAACAAGAAAAATAAGAAGAAAAAGTATGCTTTGTGGTCAAATCATTCTTGAAATAAATATGCACGACTAATTTGTTCATCAGTTGTAAGACCTATTTAGAACAACATAAAATGGATTAAAAATACCTGTTTCATGATAAAAATATAATAAAACCATAGTCATAGCAATAAATATTCATTGCAAACAATTAAATGACTAAATAAAAAGAGTTTTACTATTCATTTTTACCATTCACTAGTTACCATTTTCATTTTGGAGCTCTGAACCTATTTTTCCCCTAAACTTTAGCAGTCAATTGCATGCAACTGGTAATAA
Source organism: Pinus albicaulis (assembly GCA_034641835.2). Taxonomy (NCBI): domain Eukaryota; kingdom Viridiplantae; phylum Streptophyta; class Pinopsida; order Pinales; family Pinaceae; genus Pinus; species Pinus albicaulis. The sequence continues at coordinate 43,939 of JAXQQM020060638.1, read as the reverse complement.
TGTTTTGAATTCCCCTTACAGAAGCACATGTCAAATTCCCCCTACAAGAGAAGATGCCCCCCAATCTTCATTTCATTCACATAAGTAGATTACTAATAGTTGGATGGAATGAAGGTTCATTTACGAGATCAAATGGAATAGTTGTCTTAATTGGGAGAGGATTTGTTTCATTTTTTAATGAGCTTGTCAGAAGAAAATAACTATTCTCATGAACGGTTTCATTTTTTAACGAGGTTGACACAGTAAAAGAAATTTCCTCAAATGCACTTGTTTCATTTTTTAACGAGGTTGACACAAGAAAAAAGAACTATCCTCATAGGTACTTGTTTCATTTTTTAACAAGGTTGACACAAGAAAAAATAACTATCCTCATAACTCTGTTTCATTTTCTAACGAGGTTGACACAGAAAAAGAACCATCCTCATTGTGTAGTTGGACTAGTGAGTGTGTGCTGGAAAATATGTAGTCTAACGGAGTCATCATTTAAAGAGTTTGATGAATACCACAAAGCATAAGTTATAACATGTGTTTACGGGTCTTCTCCAGGGTTTTCATTGAATTTAGGAATGTCTGAGGGTAACATATGTGGTATCACAAGCCACCAAGGAGAGGAACCAGATAAGATTCCAGATGATTGCATGAGGGAAGTCAATGGACAAAAAATCGAAAATGAAGCAACAAAAGATGTTGTCGCAGTTGAAATAGATGGTTCAGTCTGGGATGTTATCTCATCCATGGTCAAATGACCCAATTTATACCCTATAGAATCTATGGGAACTCAAAGTGAAATAGGATCAACAAAAGCAGAGGAAGGTTATTGAGGAAAAGACTTGTACAGGTAAAGATCCTACCGAAAATGAGTTGGAGTTAAAGGTGTCTCATCTTGTGATATTTCTTCAATCGAAATAAAACCAGGTGGAAGAACTTTGCTGTCAGGCCCAAAGTATATTTTAGGTGGTTGAATGCGTGATATGGGAGACTCAATGGCTACAATATATTGTGGAATGACCAATATAGAAACAACTTTTGGTTGTTCAACTTTAGGATCAATATTTTCTCCACTTAGGGAATATAGAAACAAAAATATAAGGGGATGATAGACCCTATTTCATTGGTTCTGGGGATGATGTCAAGTTTGACCAATAATAGTTGCCCCCTAAAGCACAATGGGATCTGGATCAACTTCCAGTTGAACAACGTTGGGTTCGGGAGGTATGGTCTCATAGATTGGATGGATTGTGACCATAGGTAGTTGTGAGGACTCTGTCTCGACAACAATAGACAAACCAAGATTTGTAGAAACAACTTGTGCCAACTCTGGTATATGGGAAGATGATGCTTCACCAGAGGTACTGATGGTACTAGTTTCGGTAGAGCGATGTCTATGCGAACGACGGGGGAAATGATTTTGTTCTTCCACGATGATTGATTTATTTTAACAAAAAACAAATAAACAAAATAAAATGGTAATGCTAGGAAAATGGGTTTACCAAGAAACTGTGAACTACAAAATACCTCCTGGCGAACCAAGAAGTATGGGTAGGCAATCTCCCCGAATGTTATGTTCGATGTATCACAATTTACAAGGCAGCCAACTTGGTTCACTATGGATGGATAACACCTAAACGTTGTCCTCAAAAATATACCCGAAGGTACGTGGAGGCCCAAGTCCATATTAGCGATGTCTAATGTGAAACCGCACAGTAAGAGCACCCCTTTATACTTATCATATTTTAACACCGCTCGATATACTCGAAAGTACATGGACTAGCTACGATATACTTACGTACGTGGAGTGAGGTATCACACTCAGAATGTATCGTAGACAAGTTAACGATAGCTGCTATGTTTTATGATGCCGAAACATGTCTCTAGCCTAGACCTTCTAAATGTTATTGTTATGGTTCCAATGCTTTGTTAGGTAAATTTAGATTAATTTTATGTTGATCTTGCTTACAATTTTCCTTTCAAAGGTTCACCATGATGATGTATTGGAAAATTCCTAAAATGTAACTAAAAATGATAAGCAATATTTCACTTTCAATTTCTTCAATGAAAAACCTAGCTACTAAGGGCAGAGAGAAAATAATTTGTGAGCAAAAAAATCAATGAGAAAAACAAATCAATGATCACAAACTAAATGCAAATTTCCTAATGTTCCTTTTTTGAAAACACACAAAAATCCTACATGCAAATGCAAGTTTTTCTTTTCAGTTTCCTTAATGTTATGAAAGCAGAAACAAAACTAGGTGCACTAAATCAATAATTCAAATGCCTTTTACTTCTGAAGGAAAAATGAGGATTTCAACAACAATTTCTCCTATCAAGGAAATGAATATTTTACGACAATTTCCTACTTCGAAAGAAAATTATTCTTAATGCGACCATAAAAATACTTTCAAATCATCTTGTCAATGATAAAGAAAAACTTTTTTAAACAAATATTGAACAAATTTTCAGTCAAAGGAGGAAGAAGTATATAGATTCATTGGTCAATATGAGAGTTAAACTTTTCAAAAAACAACAGAAAACAAACTAAAGCAAATTCTAAAGGCAAATTCAATCAAATTTGGGTGTTTTCAGGAGTCAACGCAGTCTCCAAAGGGAGACAGTGCTCTGCAACACAGGATAGGAAGGGAGACAGTGCTCTGCAAAGTATTGTATCCTATCTAAGGGTGCGTTGGACACAGTATACAAAGAAAAATATTGTTGTTTAACTCACTGCCTTTGCTAATTTGGCTCTGAAAATTTTTAATCTTGATGAGTAACAAATACTGGGTGGATAAACAAAGCAAATCAGAGGCTTAAACATCTAGAACTAAGAGAAATTCTCCCCCAGTGGAGTCGCCAATTTGTTGGGCCAGAATTTTGAATTATAGATAAATCACGCTTCCCTGGACAAGTTCTATTCTAGAAAAATAGGTGAAAGACTATATGACTATTTTTCATAACTCGGAATAGATACACAGGGAGGATTGGAGGCTTACTTAATTAGTCGCTTCCAAATGGCTCCTTCTGTCGCTTTTGTTGCAACTTCAAATTCAAGTGGTTTTGTGCTGAATGCTTCCTGCAAGAAAGAACACTAAAACAATAGAAGATGCAATAATATAGATATCTATTCAAGCTAGTTATCTAAATCAGTAAAGCATAAACCATATACATCAACCAAGATCTTGCAATATGGAAAGTCAATGTCAATCCAGATGCATATAGGGAAAAATAAGCAGTATTCTTTATTGATGATAGAAGGAGAGGTTTCAATGTAGTGATTGATTTGAAGTGACCTTCCAGCAACATTCCCAAGCCTCATTACAATATAAATATCTCCAACAATGCTCTCAATTGAAAATTCTCCATCATTTCTCTACTCAAATTCTTCCTTCTCAAGCTCTTAGGTCTGTGCTCAATTTATAGATGAACTATAGGTTGTTTTGAAATCAATGACTTTCCAATAATAGGCAAGACATGTTTCCAATCATGTAGATGTCAAATGGACACTTGGATCCGAATCTTGACACATGTGAACTCTTCTAGAAGGTACTGGACAAGTGGAGATTCCAGAAAAATGAGAATTTCACTCCCAATGTGACCAATGCACCTGTGAATGTCGGGAAGTGCTTTACAAAATAGCCTTGAATGGGGCTACCTGCATATGCAACGCACTTAGGCCCCTTAGAGCCTGTGTTGGTGAGCTCTCATATGCTATATAATAAGCTTCAAACCTTGGAAAAGTTTTCTTGATGAAAGGCTTGCTTGATTTGTCTTGTTTCTTGTCTTAGGGCATGTAGCAATTGAAATGATAGGGAATGATAGACCCTTGATCATTGGTCCTGGAGATGATGTCCAGTTAACCAAGTAATTGGGAATGATGCCCAAATTGACCTATAACAGCTAAAAAAGAACTCTTCATAAGCTCTTTGTAGCAACTTCTCCTTGAGATTGGAGGCTCTAGATAATAATATCCTACCATGATAGTAGATTACTCCTTCTTGGACTGAATAGCCCTCTTCATGTAGCTGGTCATCAAGTATCATGCATGTGTAAAGATCCTTGGAATAATCCACCAACAGTTGGGATTTCCAATATGGATCAATCTCCCATAGTGACAGCCCTGATGATCTATTACAAATAACATTTTTCATATGGATGCTCTTCTCCTTGACATCTCCCATGCCAAAGGTATATAATGGAAGGTTGCTACCCCCTCCTTGCCACCCCTTCTTACATATGCACATGCTCAAGTGAAAATTGAAGCTTTTGAAAGCTAGTCTCCCATGGGAGGCTAACATCTATCCAATACTTCCTTGGTTTAATCAAAGCATGCATGTGTGGCCACCATCTTCTATCATGTATGGAAGATTTATCTCTAAGTGAGATCATCTTTTGAGTCTCCATAGCCAAGGAATGGTCTCCTTGCCCCATGATGGTGTCATCCTTCAATATTTCAACATTTCCTCTCAACATAGTATGAGATGAGAGAGTGGGTAATGGTGATAGTGGAAGAATATCTCCCTCCTCCTTGAGCCTACCCAAGACTCTCAGCGTTGTATCATGGCCTTCTAATTCTCCCATCCTTACTGGATCTATGAATGGAGCATATATATGTGATACATATTTCACCAAATATGAATTAGGTGGTCTCCTAGGTGGTTTAACACAACATAATGATGTCTCATGGACCATCCTCATGTGCATAATAGATGGGATCATCTTATCCATGCTTCCACTGTGCAAATTCAACTCTTTTTCTTGTGTGGAAGTGTTATGATAGTTGGGTATCACTCTTAATGATGTAAGAGTGCCTCTAATTGTAGGGATTTCTCCATCCTCACCTCTAGGTCATGGTAGATCATCTTTTTTTATTCCAGTTTTGTGACCCCTTCCTTGTTCATCTTCTTCTTCCTCCTCATCATCTGAGAAGACCTCTATGTAGTGTGCCTTTCCTGCTGCACATCTATGTCTTGGTGCCCAAGCTTCTTGGCATGTGAATCAAAGCTTTCTCCTCCTCAAGTATTTCCGGACATCTTCATCAAGAGGTTTTTTATATTGACTCTCCTTTGAAGGAGGAGGCTTCTCTTCTTTTCTCTTTGATGGAAAAGAGGGCTTATGCTGAAATGTTGCCTTTGCTTATGGCAAGGAATCTTGAAGGTATCTAGCCCTTTGAATGGAATCTTGTATGGTAGTGGGTTTGGTAGAGTTAACCAACCCATGAAGAGGTTCATCTAACCCATCAATGAACATGTACACCCTTCTTGCCGCATATAAATTAGGAACCATAACAGAAAGTCTTAAAAAATAAAAAATGTAAGTTTCTGGATTACCTGATTGTTTTAGTTTTGCAAGCCCCTGAATGGTGCTTCAAGATCTCTTCTATAAAAGCTTTTCAATAGCCTTCTAGTGAAATCTGAATATGCAATCACATTGGCATGACCCAATGTAGAAAAGTCATGGAACCACCAGTCATGTGCTTCACCCTCACGGTGCAGCGCTGCAATCTTAATGGCCTCCATTTCTAGAACCTTGTTCAACTGAAAGAAGATTTCAAGTTTCTCTACGCATTATTTCGCAGTGCACTTGGATGACCCATCATAGTTAGGTAAGAAAAATATGCCCATAGTGTGGTGTCGATCATGATTCTGAATTAATCCACCACCTATATTGTGATGCCTTGGTCTTCTATTGTCCTTGATTTGACAAAACTCCTAAAAACTCAAGTGGTCTTTGAATCTATGAGTTTGAGATTCATACTCCATAAAGTAGTCTTAAAGGGATTCTTGCTATTGAAATCCTTCATTTCCCATAGCCAAAAATGTAGGCATAGTAGAGCGTTTGGAAACTTATGGTTGATGATGAGACATGCCAAAGCCTTCACCATGATGAAATCCTTTAGGGGATTCCTTGAATCTATCCATTCTCGTATCATTGATATCTCTAGAAATGTCTTGCATGGCTCTAAGAAGGATATTAGGGAACTCCTTCTCTTCATATTCACCTCCAGATAAAGGGGTTTTACCCTTGTCTTCTTTGTAATTTGTATAATCAAACTCTCTCTATCTTCATCTTTTATACCTCTTCTCTTTATCAGTGAGAGGCTCTCCTTTTTCAGATGACATATTGGCTTTTAAATATGCACAATTTTTGCCAATATTATGCTCTGATACCACTGTAATAATACCAAATGGGAAAATTAGGAATATAGTACAAAATTCCGTAACAAATGTGTAAATATGTAATATCCCAAAATGGGAACTGTCAGCAAGGCATGACTGGAAAGCGCACTTTCCAGGAATGGATACTACAGAAATGAAAATCAGAACTTGGATCCCTTATATCTAAGTATATAAGTCCTAAATCCAAGAGGGTATCAAAAACAAATCCTTCTAGGTGGGTTAAACAAATCTCCCACACCTAGTTTCCTTGAAAAGATGCACCAAAGAGGGACTGCAGCAATATATAAAATAATTAATGGATATAAAGCATAAAATACCCTCATAGGACATGTTAGAAACACATAAACATCAATCCAAGCTACAGAAGCAAACTATACTTCATTTTATGAGCCAAAAATTGGGGAAAAGTAGCAATTTATTCCCTAAAAATGTTAATTTCATAGATGAGAGTAAAACTAAGGGAAAGTGACAGTGGGATCTCCTATCGTAGGTCATAATAGACTTAAATATAAAATTTCAGCCAAAAAACATGACTCTAGATATGTTAAACAGTTCTACCACCCCCGATATAGCCTAAAAATGCCCAATCCCCATGCCTTGTGGTATGCAGAAATTTATGAAGAATAGGAAGCGTGATTTTATAAAGGTGATGGATGAAATATAGTATGGAATTCATTAAATCATATCTATAGCATGGTTTATACAATTTGCAATAGGTAAACAGAATAATTACATGAAGAAACCCTCAAGATTGAGGTGCTGCAACAACAAGATGGGACTGCAAAGCCTAACAAAGTACACTTGATATATATTACACATCATATATAGAGAAGATATTTACTCAAAAATATATATCCAATACATATCTATGTACTATATGGGCTCCTTAATACATTCCCCTTGGGGATCTGAGCAAATCATGAACATTAGTGAGTAGATCTGAGATCTAAGATGCAATTCTGTAGTAATATTCAGGAATTCTACAGTAAATATAACCAGATGCAAATAATATCTGAAATGAACATGGATTGGATGGCCAATCCATGGATCATCACATTGCAAGGAAAACCCCTCAACACCAGAGATCACTCCTCCAAAACGTTGCTCAAAACCCTTGCAACTTCCTTCTTGCAGATAACGCAGTTATGGGAGAGAAAATACGCTATTTTCTTCAGTACTAAATAGGTCTAATGCCTAGATTTGAAAATGCAACTCCAATTATCCAATACACTCTTCCAGGAGGTTAAAATACACACTCACTGAGAAGAGGCACTAGATTTGCCTAGATCTGAATAGATCTAGCTTCCACTACTACAGCTTACAAAAAAAATCAAACCCTCAATAGGATCTGAATTGTGGTTGGAATATGAAGCTTGGCCCAAGCCTGATAGTGGACAAGATAGAAAAATTCTCCTCCAAGAGCTACTCAAGAAAGGAGGTGGGATTCCCGAATAGGAACACCCAACTGCTAAACAACACTATTCTTAGCTAAACATATAGAGAATGAGGTTTGTATAAACATACAATACCTTCAGAAATATCAAATGATCAACCCCTCTCTTGGTGTCCTCATACTTCTTTTATAATTTGGGAGCCTTGCCAAACCCTAAACCACCTTGATGATTTAGCCTCATTCACATGAGTGACCTCCAACATGAACCGATGTGCCTTTAGGAGATACATTGCATGTAGACAGCGCTATGGATTTGGTCCTGCTGACCCAGTCAAGTGGCCCAACCTTGTTCACACTTAAGAGTCTTTATGAAATTAGCTCAGATTTAACTTGTTTCACATTGAGCATAGATTTATTTTGATGTTTAGGAGTCATTATTGGTCCTCCTTTACAATTTTATTCATAAGCATGAAAAAAAAACAAAATTGAATATTCCTATTAGCTTGGGATAATTAGGAATATTACAGTCCTCCCCCTTCAAAATGTTTCTTGTCCTCAAGCAACTGCAAGGTAGAGAAAAATTTCTTCCTCCCTCTCCTTGTGGTCTCATCAATGGATCCCACCATGGCTAAAAATGATAGGCAATGAATCTGCCCTCCAAGGATTCCTTCCAAGTGTAAGATAAAAAAGTGTACATCATGAAGAAATGGAAGGTACAAGTGTTGATCTCCTTGCTGCTCAATGGCCTCCTCAAGGTAGGAGTGATGAAAACATGGGAATTCTTGTTCCCAATGAGTGACTCCCTCACCCATGCCATCATCCAAATGAAATGAGCCATTTTAGGTAGCTCATCAAAGAAAACTTCAATCCCGGATCTATGCAATGTGTTGGGGCTAAATGAAGAGTTTAGATTTCCCCATCCAAGTAGTTTCTCTCTCCATTTATGATAAGTGTGGGACTTTTTATGTCTTTGGGATGAAACAATATGGCCTCCAAGTATGGCCCAAGCTTCCCCATCAAATATTTCAGCCATGAAGTGCCTCCTCCAAGCACTCAAGTTCTCCAAATGGCTCACTCCATATGAAGAAAAGAGTTGAGATGTGGCAATCATGGTTTACCCATTGCTCCTCCTGAAACATACAACATGAATAGTAGGGAGAATCATACTCCAAATGGAAATCTTCATCACATATCCCACTCTCCAAACAAAGCTTCCCATGAACATAGAAACATCAGAAATATATGGAAGCAAAAACAATTGAAAAGAAGTTGTCACATGACAACCGGAGAGTCAATCACAGTTCCACTCATGGAACCAGTGTAGTGCATCCTTTGGCTGCATCAAAAGAAGAAATAACAAGTGCTTCACCAGCCACTTGTTTGCTGCCACAATCATCTCATAATATGGAAACATGAAGTTACAATATGGTGTCAATGGTGCACACCAAGAATCATGTGGCTTCCCCCACAAACCACCAATGAGATAGCCAATCTCAATGCTACAAAAGGTTGCAAGTACATTATTATACAATATGCAAGAAGGAACAACTCTTATTGATACATCATGCTTCTCAAACAAGGAAAAGAAGTACAATACAAAATATGAAATTATACCTCCTCCATCATGTACTTGAGATATTGAGCTGAAATGGCTCAACTGGAATTTCTCCCTCACCTCCAATGAGTAGGGAAGTGGTTGTGACCTCCTCTTCATTACCATCCGGGCTGTGCATCTCTCCATATGCTGAAATATGTCATGTTGGCTTCCCTCCCAATTGAACTCCTCCATCAAATGGAAATATGCATCAAAGTGCATAGAAGAGAAGTCCTCATGTGCTGCATGTAGCAACTTCTCCTTGAGACTAGAAGATCTAGCCAAGAAGATACTGCCATATGAATAGATGACCATATCATCCACCATGTATCTATCATCTTCATCCAACTCATCGAAAATAATATATGCACCAAGATCCTTGGAGTACTCTATCAAAAGTTGAGACCTCCAATAGGGATCAATCCTCCTAAGAGACAACGCTGGTGATCTAGCATATGAAGCTCTCCTCATGCTCTTGCATGCTACTTTGACATACCGCATGCCAAATTCATCATCCAAACTCCTCACCTCCATGGAATCCAAGAATGGTGAGCCAAGAGGCAAGATGTATCTCACCAATTATAGATCTAGTGGCCTCCTAGGTGGAATGCCTCCATGTAGTGAGACATCAAAGTCTGAAGTGGACTACGTGTATGAGTGGGCTGATTTTTCCCTTTCTTCTCTATGCAGTGCAGTCTCCTTACCTTGTGTAGAATTATTCTAAAATATATAAGGGTGAATTCTCATCATCCGTTGATGCTGATCCTTCTCCTCTCCTTCCATGTGTGAGAATGCCTCATCCTCAATGAGAGACCCTTGATCTCGATCATCCCTTGAAGAAAAGGACTCCATGTCTTCAAAAATAGAAGAGGGTTCTTCAAGAAATGGGGATCTTTCCCTTGGCAGGCTATCCGGCATGTTTTTATCCCCTTTAAAATTATGGAGTGGAGCTGGTTCAATAGGTCTCTCCAACTCATGCAAAGTGTTTGAGTCTTTGCTTTTAACAAATGATGGTTCACAATGTTATTTATCAAATCTCCTCATCAATCCTTTAGTGAACTCAACATAAGTTTCTACATTTGCATGAAAAAATGAAGTAGAATCATTAAACCACCAATCATGGGCCATACCTTTGAGGTGCAGCACTGCTGCTCTGATGGCTTCCTTCTTTGAAACTTGGTGTAGCTGAAAATAGGAATCTAGCTCTTCTACCCAAACTTTTGATGTGCACCCTTCTGATCCATCAAAGTGAGATAGGAAGATTCTACCTCTCTTGCTTCTTTTGTGGCTTTTAGATCTTGCCTCCTCGAGTTTGAAAAACCCTTGTAATTCTAAGTTCTCTCTGAATCTCCATGATTGAGATTCATACTCCTGAAGATAGTCACTCAAGGTCTCCTCCCTTAGTGCATATTCTTCCTCCATCCTTATTACATTCAATGTGGGCAATAGACTATGTTGTGGATCTGAATGTGTGGAAGAATGCTCACACCCATCATGTGAATAGCCAGGGATTGTTTCAAACCCTTCCAGAAATCTTCTACACTCCTCCCCTTCCATCTCCTTGAGATCTTCTTTAATACCTTCCAAGGTTTGGAAAAGAAGCAGGGAGACCTCCTCTTCCGTCATTCCTCCTTTTCCTCTTTCTCTCAACAAGAAAGTAGGCATGTTACAAATTTGTAGACCAGATTGTGTGGCTGAATTCTCACACACAACATAATAAGTACTAGGGCTTTCTTCATGAGAAGAACTCCTTGAGGGATTTGCATGTCTTCCCCTCCTCATTCCCCTGATTTCTTCCTTCAATTCATGCATGGCTTGAGAGAGTGTTTAGGAAAAATCTTCTCTTTGTCCTCTGTATAATATTTATTTCTTTAGTCTTCTTATTTATTCTTCCGATGGCTAGATATCACAGCCGAGCCGCAGATCGTGCTTTGATACCACCGTAATATCCCAAAATGGGAATTGTCAAACGAAGGCATGACTGAAAAACGCATTTTCCAAGAATGGCTGCTAAAAAAATGAAAATCATAACTTTTATCCCTTATATCTAAGTATCTAAGTCCTAAATCCAAGAGGGTATAAAAAATAAATCCTTCTAGGTGGGTTAAGCAGATCTCCCACACCTAGTTTCCTTGAAAATATGTCCCAAAGAGGGACTCTGTAGCAATATATAAACTCATTAATAGATATGCAGCATCAAATAAGCTCATAGGAAATTCTAGAAACACATAGCCATCAATCCAAGCTACAACAGCAAACTATACTTCATTTTATGAGCCAAAATTTGGGGAAAAGCAACAATTTATGCCCTAAAAAGGTTAATTTCAGATATGAGTGTAAAAAATAAGGAAAAGTGACGGTGGTATCTCGTATATTAGGTCATAATAGACTTACATATCAGATTTCAGCCAAAAAAAATGACTCTAGATATGTTAAATAGCTTCTACCACCCCCAATATAGCTTAAAAATGCACAATCCCCATGACTTGTGGTATGCAAAAATTTCTGAAGCTACTCGGTAGCATGATATTATGAAGGTTATGGATGAAATATAGTATGGAATTGAGTAAATAATATCTATAGCATGGTTTATACAATTTGCAATAGGCAAACGAAAGAATTACATGAAGAAACCCCTAAAAGATTAAGGTGCCGCAACAACAAGATGGGACCGCATAAAGCCTAAAAATGTTATTTTATTGATGCTACAACTGATATATATTACACATCAGATATATGGCTGATATATACACAAAAATATATATCCAATACAGATCCGTGTACTAGATGGGCTCCTTAATACATTCCCCCTTGGGGATCCGAGAGAAATCATGAACATCGATGAGTAGATTCGAGATCTAAGATGCGCTTTCACAGTAATATTTAGGAATTATGTATTAAATAGAACCGCATTCAAATCATATCTGAAATGAACATGGATTGGATGGCCAATCCATGGATCACCATAGTGCAAGGAAAACCCCCTCAACACCGGAGATCACTCCTCCAAAATGTTGCTCAAAACCCCTAGTAACTTCCCTCTCTTGCGAGATAACACAGCTTATGGGAGAGAAACCGCATTTTTTGCTTCGTAGTGAATAGGATCGATGCCTAGATCTAAAAATTCAGCTCCAATGATCCAAAGACACTCCTCCAGGGAGGTTAAAAGACACACTCACCGAGAAGAGGCACTATATTTTTCCTAGATCTAAATAGATCTAGCTTCCATCGCTATAGCTTACAAAAATAATCAAACGCTCAACATGATCTGAATTGTGGGTGGAAGATGAAGCTTGGCCCAAGCCTCGATAGTGGACAAGATAGAACAAGCCTCCTCCAAGAGCTACTCAAGAAAGGAGGTGGGATTCCCGACGCAGGGAACACCCAAGTGCTAAATAGCATTATTCTCAGCTAAACAACTAGAGAATGAGGTTTGTCTAAACAGAAAATACCTTCGGAAATATCAAATGATCAACCCCTCTCTTGGTGTCCTCATCCTTCTTTAATAATGTGGGATCCTTTCCAAACCTTAAACCACCTTGATGATTTAGCCTCATTCACATGAGTGACCTCCAACATGAACTGCGTTGTGCCTTTAGGAAATACATTGCATGTAGACAATGTCATGGATTTGGTCCTATTGACCCAATCAAGTGGCCTAGCCTTGTTCACACTTAAGTGTGTTTATGGAAGTAGCTCAAATTTAGCTTGTTTCACATTGAGCATTGTTTTAGTTTGATGTTTAGGAGTTATTATTGGTCCTCTACAATTTTATTCATAAGTATGATTGAATATTCCTATTAGCATGGGCTAGTTACGAATATTACAAAATATTCAAATTAAAATCAAGAGGCCAATATGGAGACCTTTCTTGTGTTATAAAAAACATCAAAATATGTATAATAAAATGGCCCATAAGATATACAACAAGAAAGTACAAGCCTCAAATGAACAAAAAGCCTCAAGATGAGGTGTTGCAACCATATATAAAAAACTAGAAGACCCTTACAACGTTATTTTATTAGCTTTGCTACAAAAAATGAGAATACATCAAATATAGGGCTGATATGTGCCTCAAAATATAGATCTATTTCATATCTAAGCACAATACCACCCCCTTTGAAGAACCCCTCAAGGGTTTTCAGAAAAAACACCAAGTACAAGATGTAGATCTAAGCTTTAAGGGTCGTAGATCTAATGCAAAATAAAAATCTAGAAACTCGTGGCTGATCCGATATGATAAATAAAATAGCCTCCTCCAATAGATCCTCTAAGTGAAAGGCAAATCCCCTTCACTAGAAAATCAACTCTCCAAATGGTGTGCCAAACCACCCCCGCAACTCCTCCTATAGAAATAATGTAGACACAGGGAAGTAAACTGCGATGTAGGGATGGATAACCATTTGGCTTGATGTTAAGATTTGAATATAACCTCAAAGACCTTTAATAATGTCCTCCCAATGGAAAGGAAGCCTCCTAACCGAGATTGAGCAAATGAAATGGCCTAGATCCGAGATCTAGTCTCCACTTGCTGCAACCTCGCAAAACAACCAAACCCTCAATTGGATCTACACTCGTAAATCAAATATGAATCTTTTCCTTCACTCGATAGTGGACAATGTAGTACAGTAAATATTCCAAGAGGCCTCTCGAATGAAAGAGGTGGGATTCCCGATCAGGGAACAACTTGTGTTAAACAACACTCTATCTCCGCTAAACAGCAGGGAGAAATATATATGCCTAAATAGACCATATATTTAGAAATATAATAAATCCAAACATAATGAATATGGCTGCCATCGTCTTCCTTAAATAATATATGATCTTGCAAACCCTAAGCCCCATCCAACAAAAGCACTACATTCACACAAATCATCTCCATCTAACACCGCGTTGTCCCTCATTGATGACCACTCCTCCATGATAGTGTTGTTGATTTGGTCAAGGTTGACCCAATCAAGGTGATCCAACCCATTTTCACACCAAAGGGTGCTTAATTAAGCTGCCAAGATTTATCTCTTTCACATTTGGCATTTATTTATTCATTATTAAGGAGAATTATGGACTCCTTTGTCCTCTTATTCTTTAAAAAAAGCAAGAAACAAAAATTGAATATTCCGTGGCCGCCCCAAGAAAGCATATTACCTCGTAATGGTATTGGGCTTGGACCAATTTAGAAATACCTCTGATTTGGAAGGGTATATCTTCAACTCACCTCCTCCAACAATGTGTCCCAAATACACTAAAGAAGTCTTGCCAAACTTCCACTTCAACATCTTTAAAAACAATTTCCCTTTTTTCAAGACATCAAGTACCTTGTTCACATGCATGACATGTTCTTCTCTTCATTTGCTGAATATAAGTATGTCATTTAAGTAAAAAAATGAATAATTCGTCTAGAAATTGTCTTAGTACATCATTCATGACTCTCATGAAAGTAGTTGGAGCATTTGTTAGAACGAATGGCATAACTAACCACTCAAACAATCATTGTCTAGTTTTAAAAGAAGTTTTCCAAATGTCCTCTTCGCTATTCTAACTTGATGATAACCACTTCGCAAGTCTAACTTAGTGAAAATTCTTGCATACTTTAACTTACCTAGAAAATAATCAATGTGTGGGAGTGGGTAGCGATTCTTTACCATGATTTTATTCAAGTGCACAAAATTCTATTCACATGCGCCATGTCCGATCCTTCTTTGGTACCAAAACAATTCTTGAACCATATGGCGAATTAGATGGGCATATGATACCTTTTTTTTCAGAAATTCATGGATTTTCTTCTTGATTTCCAAACTCTCCATAATTGACATGCGATACATACCAATTTTTGGGAAGTGGAACATCCTACTCGTAGCTGAATCTCATGTTGAATTCCCTTCTTGGGAGGTAACCCATTTGGTTTTTGAAACATCTCACCATGCTAACTTACAACATCAAACAAATAATATTTTAATTTGTCATCACATCCTTCAAAAAGATTCGTAGTCAACATCATCCTTTTAATTGATCATGAGAAGCACAATTGTTTTACTTGCATTAATTAGCCTCTTCATTTTCCCCGCATTAACTAAAGAAAAATTCAGCTTTCTTGCGATGAGCTCTCACAATATACTTCACCCCATCTTAAGAAAATGACATTTTTTCTCATGGCGATAAAACACCACTTTCCTATCATAAAAATATGGAATTCCCAAGATAATCTCGGAAATTTCAAGTGGAACCACATCTAACTTGACTTCATCAACAAAGTTTACAAGTAATATCAAATCGAAATATGCATTTCCTTGTAACCTGTAAATTGACATTCTTAACTATCCAACCCAAAGGGTATGGTTTATGATGTTGTACGGTTTCAAAGTTAATATTTTTGACATTCTTCTGAAATTAGGTTTTTCTTGTGACCCACTATCAAACAATGCATCAATCTTTGTACGATTTGAAATCACTCTAACATGGAACAATTACATCCTTGTGTCTTCATTTGGAGTGTTGTTGTGACTATTTGAGGAACTAGTACTTGCTATGGATTCCTTTCCTTTGTTAATCATGGCTATGACCTTGGTCTCATCTCCCGGATCGGATCCAAGATCTTGTTGTGTGTTGGCAGTCATATTTTATTTCCCTTTGTTATTCGGTTTCTTTGGCCTTAGTTCGGGATGTAGTTTCCAACATGGGCTTCATCGTTCCTCTCTTTGGAAAAATGTTTGCATGTGATTTCCTCCCCTTATTTCTTGATGCTTGCATTCTTCTTTCCCTCTCATTTTCCTCCCTTCTCTTTTCCCTTACCCTTGAATGGCTTCTTCTTACTACCCTCTTCTTGAATGTTCTTTCCCCTTGCTTCAACATGCGTGGCTTGGACACATACTTCATATAAGTTTTTTTTCAGTTAAAAATAAGGATGAGTATGTTTCAAGTAGGAATTTAAACCCCAATGTATTTCAAGGGTGTGTCTTGTGAATTCAAGTTTACTCCTCGACAACAAATCCCGCTTTCTAAACTCCCGTGTTCACTCTTGAATAGTTTGGTCTTTGAGTTGCTCGTATTTTTTTCCAACTCATTGTTGATTTTTTCATATAGGCTAATGGATAAAGCAATATTTTAATGGAAGAAATGAATTCAACCCAATAAATGGATATCTTACCATGAATTCTCATTACTTCTTGTGTTGTTTCCTCCCACCAAACTATTTATGCTCCTTCTAGCCTTAATGAAGCCAACTAGATCTTTATGTCATCCTCTTGTAGATTTTGAATTTTTTTCATATACCTCCAATTGACGCGATCCAATTTTCAAACTTCTCTCGCATTTACCTCACCATTGTATATGGTATGTTCAAAATTAATGTCCAACTTGAGTAGTGGAGTTTCTCCTTTTGGGATTTTTTGAATGAGTGTGGGCGGTTTTTTGTGGTGGAAGTGGAAGATGAATATGTTGATGAAGATTATGAGGATAAGGATGGCAGATATGGAGGTGGATTTCCTCCACTTACTTTCGGGAACTCTTCTCTTAATTATTCTTACCATCCGAAGATCCTTCTCCATGTGGAGGCTTATAACCTTCTCTCGCTCTTTCCGTGGTGAATGCATCAAACATTATTTTAACCATTCTTTGATTATATTTGAAATCTCTCTTGACATACTCCTCTTTTGAATGTCCACGAGTCTCTCCAACACTTGACATAGTGGCTAAGGATTCAAGCTCAACCTTTGATGCTTGTACCTCTTCAATCACTTCAGACTTCTGTACAATTTGTACTTCTTCAATCTCAACTATTAGAGAGAGAAATTGAGGTGCTTCAAATGCAAATTTTAGTGTGACTTTGGGTGAATATGATTCTCTCTCAACTCTATTTATTCTTGTCCTAATCTCAAGACTAATGATCCAGGAGGATTTTGTTCAGTGCGATTGGCAAAGAGGTCTAGTCACTCTAGAAGTTCGATGTCCGGTTCAATATTCATACTATCAGCCACACAGTAAATAAGTCCTCAAGTTGATCATGGTTCGAGTTTGGGCTCATATGATGTCATGGTTATGTGGTTCTAATTTGGTGTCGTGATGTAATAGTGATGTGGTCCTAGATATAGACTTAAGACTAAGTGCCTAAACTATGGTGTAAAAACAAAGTGTAATGTCATAGCTCTAAGCCTAATTTCTAAGGCTAAGACATAAAAATGACAAAAGCTTAGTCTAAGTCCTCACATCTAGGAACTAACACTAAAAACTAAACCTAAGAGTTAAAACTTTGTATTAAACCTATGAAATAAGACCTTGCGGTATATAAAAATTTATAATAATTTTTTTAAAACCCACATAGTTCTAACCATCGGAATGAGACCGCGTTGGAGTTTTAAATATCATGTGAATAAAAATGCGGGCGGAATTTAACCATTCACCTCCATACTAAGCAACGACTTGTAAACCGCGTCGTAGATTTGCTGTCACATGAAACCGCACTGCAATGAGCACACGTCGAGTAACCGTTGGAACAAACCGTGACATGCCGTGCCCCCGTTCACATGCCGAGTAGTTACTCAATTTCACACAGCTAGGGTGAACGTCTAGTTAGAGCCTATCCTAAGTTCAATTTTGGGTTTTTTTTAATTTATTAATGTGCTAAGGTTGTTTAATACCTTATCCATAAACTACAAGGTGTAATCAAATGACAAGGTCAACACCTAATCGACTAGATTTTACTCAACCACCCCGCCTATTTTGGCTTTCATGAGTTCGAGTTCAACTTTATAAATCCATGAAATTTTCTTCATGAAGGACATGAGAATTTTGGAGTTTAGATTCGAGGGTTAGAGGCAGTTTTTGTTTTCGCATTGCATGACCGTCCAGAGTGCGTAATTGAGCACGGAGATAGGAATTGGAAAGGAAGCCGAGAGAGAGAGCTTCCCATTTTCGTGACTAGAAGTTCCCGCAGAGCATGATCATCCGTATTTTTTCTATGTAAATACTTCCTTGCATTGATCCTCATAAAGTAGATACCCATCTTGAAAGCGGACTCGAGACGTAGTCCACTAGGGACGAACTCCATAATCAATGCTTTTTGTTTCTTATCTCTCGTTATCCGTTGTGTTTTAATTCTTAATTTTATGTCGGTATAATTCGTAAATGATTTCCTTCAGTATTCCATATTAAAGTATTCATGATTTAACGATCAATTCACTTAATGGAAAACTAATCAAACTATCTCACCACATAATCGATCACATTCGGATCATATATTTTGGTATCGTAGAAGGTTGTGCTTTGTAGTCTATTTGCCGTCGATTTTAGCTAGGTTGGGATTGCAACATGCGCGAAAGCTTGAGGAGTTTGATCCAGGGTAGATTGGAAAGAGGAAATTAGTTCATAAATCAATGATGACAGTGGACCGAAAATGTTGAAACCGTGAAACTCCCGAAGTGGAAGCACGTGGACAAGAATCGAGATGTAGATGAACATGCAATAGATGTTGGGAGAAATATAAGAAGATAAGAAGGTGAGAGATGAAACTTTCTTCATCTAAGACATAAAATAAGGACAAGGGTAAAGCAAAGGTAGATTAACCTTATTATCCTCCATCATCTCCATCATCATCATCTTCTTCTTCTTCTTCTAGTTCGTAATGCGATCAGTTAAGAAACCCTTTGAAACTTCTTTTAAAAAATTGATGTAAATTTTGAGCTACTCCGTTTATGATGGCGTAAATGAACTCGCAGAAACTATATAATTGGTTAAGACAGCAGAAGTGTATTGTCAAATTCAAAACATTTCGATGATAAGACAAAGATCCAATTAGTTAATCTTAGAATGGGGGAACTTCTTTAATTTGGTGGGAGAGTAAAACATAAATAGATTTAAAGCATAAAGGTAGAATCATATCCTCATGGTCTAAATTTTTGAAAGCTCTAAAGAAACAATTCTATCCATTGGGTTACACACAACAAGATTTTATTGATTGGCGCCGTTTGTGACAAGTTATAGGCGTAATGTTCAAGAGTTCACTCCGAATTCAGGAAGAAAGAATTGATGCTTGGTATTCCTTTGGATACATGAGAAACTTTATTAAATTACATTGTCATTTTACATTCATATTTACAACATACATTATTGATGTTCAATCGTAATGACTTTGATGAAGTATGTGTCCAAGTGATACATGTCGAATCAAGTGGCGAGCCATTCAAGTTTACAACAAAGACATCGAAACAACTTGGAGTCCAAACAAAAGTAAGAAGAAGGACAAAGCTCAAAAGGAAAGAAGATATCTACAACTTAGAAGGAATATAAAATACCTAAATGTACTCACTTCTAGAGGATCGGGCATGATGAAGCTAGATGTTGAAAACTTCACCGTAACTCAAGCCAAAGAAGTTCCAAAAGAAGAAAGGTGAAAAGAAAGTTGATACATCAATTCAACAAGACTTGGACTCTAATTCAGTGATGAAGGGAAAATAACCTGCAATTGTTAGTATGAATCATTTGTCGAAGTGTACGAAAAGGACCACTTTAGCTATGCATAACTAATAGCCCTAACAACAAAAGTGGCTACCAATATCTTCGTATCTGCGGTTAGTTTGATCAAGAAAAGAGTCTGCAAATACCGTATCTATGCATGGAAAGACATTAAGCAAGTAAAAACAAGGGTTTGCTCCATATACCAATAGACAAGACAAGAACAATTTTTGGAAAGAATTTTTTGTATTAATGGGGCACTCGTGGAGGAAAACTAGAAGGAGTATCCAATTCCCCTCGGTGAGACAGGGTTCTTGGAAGTCCTCAAAGACCTTTGCATCTAAGATTTCTCTCTCTAGTTGAAGTAGAAAACCCAATGCAAAGAGTAGAGCTCAAATGGGAGAAAATGATGGAGATATGTGACCAAGTGTATAGATCCGCAGTGATCTAATAGGCAACATAAAGGTGAAGAATGGTAGGAAAAACCCTCCTATTTATAACAAAATATTGGGTCATTCTAGATCTTGGTGCATGGGTTAACATCAGTCATCTAGATCCACCTTTTTATGGAATATTTTATTATATTTGTTGGAGGGAAAAAGGTATTTGACTTGAGGTCAAATCCCTTAATTTGTCAAAAATAAATAAATAAATGATTTATTTATCTTTTTAAGGAAGCTGTTAGAAGATAATCAAATAAATAATGATTTATTTAATTATTTAAGGAGGTGGTTGAAAGATAATTAAATAAATAGTGATTTATTTAATTATTTGTGGGTGATTTGGTCATATTTAACAAGGAATATCATCTAAATAAGGTTTAAATGATTATTCCTAGAAAATAATAAGATAAATAAAGGTTTATCTAATTAATTTCTTTGATTTTTGGGTTAAACATGACTAGGAATAATAATTAAATTATGGTTTAATTAATTATTCCATGAGGAAAATCAAACAAATATGGGTTTGTTTAATATTTCCTTTTGGGGTTTCCCTCGTTTTTAACATAGTGAAAGCAGCTTTTTACTTAGGGTAAAACTGGTCTTACATGGTGTACTTGGGTCCATCTAATGATAATAGGTTAGATGACCAAAAAATTGTGTAGATGTATTGCCCCCCACAGTAGCGAGCGTCGGAGCAAATCGTATGACCGAAGTACGTTGTAAGAACACAATCACTAGACAACAAAAGGGATGTCGTAGAGAGAAATGTAAGGTAGATAAGTGTCAAGGACTAGACTCGAGGAGACGAGACTCGCAGTGCAACAAGTCTCTTTTTATGAGAGGGTACCCGTGCGAAGGAGGCGGGGGAGGCATACCCTATGCCCGCCGAGACAAAGTACAAAAGAATAGTGTGTCTAGTAAACAAGGGAACGAACCATAAATTACAACCGGCATAATCATGAGCCGAGAAAAATACAATGAGGAATCCCGCATACATGTTGTGCCTAGGATAACAGACGTGACTTGTACAATAATATCTCGAGTACATGAGATACAAATACAACCCAAATGCCCCTCGTAAATGGGGAAGGGCTCACAAAATCTGACCGATACATGCAAGTCGAGGAGGCGCCCGCAAGTGGCTACGGCCAACATCATCAAATATCCGGAGCTGCATACGAAGGGTCGCAAGGAAGAGGTCATCCGTGCATGTGGGGGCTACAGCAGGCCACTTATGAGGGCTGAAACATCTCACACACGCCCTGGGAATCATCAAGAGCTACTGCCGGATCACCGGGACCATCAAGCATACGAATCTCGATCATGCTGAAAGGAGCTGGAGAAACAATCAAGCCAAAGGGAAAGGAGGTATCCCTTTTGCCCGATCCGAGGCACCGAACAAGAGTGGAAGTCGGAACCAAGGTACACCGCCCTCTAGACTTTGGCCTCTGGAGATGAATGAGCCGATGTCGACGTAAGGAGGTCTACCATAGTTGAGGCAATGAGAGACCCTCAACTAGGGCACTGAGAGAAAGAGTAGAGCAACTGGACAGACCGACACTAATGATGATGAGTAGCTCAAGGACCCGAGTAGTGTAGTCAGACGACTTCCTCGCTAGCGCATAAAGGCGCATGAATGACATGGAAGCAACCGACACAACATCATGTGGATGGGGGATGGCGTGAACCGAAGGTCATAATGTGCAACACAAGACAGAGGACCAAGAAATGACGGATGGAGGGCTATAGTGGGGTACAAAGGGACTCGTAGGGTAGGCTCCATGGAGGAAATGATGACTCAACTTGGATGCTCTAAACAAGGGCGACTCGATGGTGCCGCCAGATAGCAAAGGCTCCAATGGGGGACTGTGGAAACATGAGTACATGATGGGAACTCATGACGAAAATCAATACAAACGAAGACAAGTAAGGAGGCAAGATGGTGCCCCAAGTACAAGTGTCGCAAGTGAGGAAATTCGATTTTAAGGAGAGGTGAAGTGACCCTTCTTGGACAAAATGTGTCCTACTAAAGTATCAGATCACAAAAAAATAATAGATACCCATTTGAGAGTTCGGTGAGAGCTTTCCAACTGTACGGACGGTTCTTCAAAACGGGGCTACGGTGTGGTCGGCGGTCGTGAGAAGAAACGGGGTTCTCTTTTAATACAGGCGATTTTCCCTCCAAAATCACTCATTTGCTATCGTTGTTGTGGTGAATGTGGAGAGGAAAGAGGAAAGGCCACTAAATCTTGCGGCGAGTAACGTAGCGGACAAACCGATCGTTGAACCGTGATCCGCCTGCGGGTGTAGTGAGGTCTAACCTTTCCTCTTGGCATTTTGATTGGATTACATTTTCGGCTTTAGGGCCCGTACCTCGAAACAACCCCTTCTTCATCTCTACGGCCGGTCGCACTTTTGGGCAAAGAAAGTGCGACTCAGGGTGACCTTGATGTATCGTGGGCAAAAAGTGTGACCCGGTCCAGAAAAGATGGCAGACTGCGACTCCGGGAGACGAGAGTTTTGGTGCTATTTTATGGCTGGAAGTTGGGTTTTGGTGTTTCGGTTATGGCTTTTCAATCTGACCAGGCACAAAACGAGAAAGTGTATGTGCAAGTAAGGTTGCGCAGGTACGGGTCATCCGGAGAGAGAGAGATCCGACACTACGGATAGAGATCCAGGCGGATCAAAGGCCCCGCTCACGCGCAGATGAGGCCCCAAGTTTTTGGAGAACCCTTGATGAGAGCGAGCGGATACCGCACGGTTCTCCGACATCGCCATCGGGTCGGACGGGAGATCTTTTGTAGTGCAGAGCATGGTCGCCGCCGGGCCCGCGACGTGTACTTCCCGACCGGGCGCCACCGATGGTGGGCAAGCACGCAGCAATCGTTGCCACCAGAGCAGCATATCAAGGAGTTCTCGTGGAATGTCATTGTCGACCGGTCTCCAGTCAAGACTCGAATGCGTCGACGGATCTAGAGAGGCTAGAAAGCCGTGCACGGTGGCCCACGTGTCGTTTGTCGAATCCTGAGCAGCCGAGCATTCCATCACACATCGGGGGCGGATGGATGATAGTGGAAAGTGTCTTGGTTGGGACCTACTATGGGTGGGCCCAAATGATGTTGGTGTCGCTAAAGCGACAATTGTCACTGTGCGAGCAAACGCGAGGTGAACCATGGCTCGCTCATATGGGACTTTGTTGTGTGCCTTCTTCTTTGAGAAGATCCCGACCTTGAGGCCTCGCGCGCGGCTGCGGATGGGGGCCCGAGAGAGCCCGAGGATGCGCGTTGGGGATGGCTGCGCAGGGAGGAGGAGGAGGGCGGCCCGGCGAGTGTTTCGACCGGTGCCCAGTGGGATCCAGTTCCCGCGTGCCCACTAGATGACACTGTCTCCTGCGAGGGATGACGCACCGCTGGAGATCCCGGGACCTGCCACTTCGCTCGGTCTGAGGTCCGGGGGCAGATGGTAAGTGACAGGTGCTATTCTGCGGCATGTTACAGTTTTGGAATGGTAATCGATGGTACTGATTCACTGTACTTTTGGTATGCAGATATAGCACCGGTAGCCTGGCTGCTGGACATATGGGACGACCGCGCGCGTGCTGGCCACGGTCGAGTGCGGACGAGGAAGTGGCAGTGTACGAGGATGCAGCAGGCTCTCGTCGGAGGACATTCGCTCGTAGATGCGAAAGGTTGCTGACGGGAGTATCGGAGCGCGCGGGTGGCCGAGGACTTAGATCGACCAGCCCATAGAGCCATGTGTTGGTCTACCCTCGGAGTGGCGAGGTGTCATGCGGCGCATGGCGATGGTCGGTCGCCATGCGCGATCTACATGCCGGCAGTGGGTAGAGCCATTGGCCCGGGAGCCTCCGTGGATCAGTGGTCAGGGGTGGGGCATGTGGTGCCCCGTTTCGGTTTTGTAACATGCTATGGGCATGTCGTATGTATCGCAGTGAGATGGACTCTAAACACATGTTTTGCGACACATGTATTATGGATATACATCGTTTTTTGATGGTTATTAATGTTATTGTCTTGCATGCTGATGTGTGTGACACAAATGCCAATCTGAGAACCACCGGTTTGCAATCCTATCTACATAATGATTCGTTCTCGGTGCACATGGTTGAAAGTTATGGTTTCAAATGCACGTATCAATATTTTCACTCGTAACAACGTCTAAACAGACATAGGGTTATGCACACGATAAACACCATTTAGTTGCATTACAAGAAGCTATGGAATCCAAAGCGAACGTGCAGAGCGGTGGAGGATGCGAAGCCTGAAAGAGGACCGGCCAAGAGACTCACGACTTTGCATCATATTCGGCCCTCGATTGCTGGTGGCAGAACCAATGCATGCCCCGTTAGAAAGAACAAGGGCATCCAAGGGGTGAAGATGGCCCAACCTACCGAGGCTGGATTCACCGGAGTAACGACTTGCACCGTCGGCGTAACCGAAGTAAAGGGTGTTGACGCGGGTCCCGCGAATGGTGTGACAAGACAAAAAATGAGGAGGAGAGGCCGATGAGGGTGGCGTGAGTGTACGGAAGACATCGGGCTGGCGCTGCTTGCGGGAGGGAGTGCAAGGAGTAGGATGACGATGACTCGCACACAAACCGCGGAGGGTGTTATATGAGGGCCAGCCAGGCGATGGGTAGGACTCAAGCCATGAGGTCAATCTGAGACACGGTGGGGTGATCTCACGTATGGGTAGAAAAGGGTGGATGGGTGACACAACAAAGGGGAGGGTGCAGAGGGGGCTAGGCTCCAAGTGTTCAAGGCAGAGGAGGAGATAGGTAAAGAATGGTTACCGTAGGACTCCGCCATCTAACATCGGGGGGGGGAATGTCGATGGGAGCTTGGGATCCTCAGCCGGCTCGATGCATACCGTGCGAGGATGGGAGAGGCTGGGATGATTTTGTTCAACCTCATACTCTTCTTGGACCACCTCTAAAGAGGCGCGCCAGAATGTTAGTGGAGGACAATGGTGGGAAGAATGTGGCTATGAATGCCGCACAAAGCACAAGGTTTGTTGGTGTGGGAGAGTCTTGGGATTCTTGGTTACGAACGAAGAAGGAATGGAGGCTTCAGTGGACCGTACCTGGGGAACACGACTTTAACCATGGGTTGAATACCGGGCAATTCGTGACAAGTATGGGTGGCGGACCGACGACATCACACAGGGCACAAGGCTTTGCTGGGGGCGGAGGAGGCCGGTCACTGTGGCAGTCTTGTCTTTTGGGTGCCCCCTTAGTGGCTTTGCCTTCTTCCCATCCGTCACAACAGGAGAAGGGTCCCGTGGCGGTGGCCGAGGGCAATGCTACAACGGAAGAAGCAAGGGGACCGGTTGAACCGGTGTCAAAGCCGATGTAGGGTTTGGGGTGACCAGGAGGGTGGCGGCCGGGGGTATCGAGGTACTGCACCCATGCCCAAGGCCGGGTTAGGGAGAGAGAGTGGCGATGACGGGGGACAAAAATATACTCCGTGAGGGGGAGCTAGGAAAGGGATCCGTCTCAAAGAACGGTAATGACCAGGAGGGATGGCTTCTAGATGCATAAGGACAAGGAGGAACCGATCCAGTGAGTGACAAAGGGGTTCGTGATGGCCGGCTCGTAGGGGGAGGGCTGCATGAGTGACGGTCCGGCTGGCTAAGATGAATGGCTAGGAGCGGAGGCGGAGGGTGAGGGGGAGGTTGGCCGACGGCCGAGGCAGGCCGCTTACGGGCAGCTCGGGATGATTGCATCATGCAAACATTCGATAAGCTGATCGGTGATGTGAGGAGGCGGAAGATGAGGAAAAGTTCCAAGCAAGGAGGAATCTTTAGAATGCCGAGGGAGACACCGGGTCAAGGAATCGACTAGGCTTGCTTATCGCTACAGAAGAGATGGTCGTCTCCCCAGGGAGAATGAGACGGCGGCTCATGATAAGATAGCTGGTCAATGGTGACTATCTTTCCATCAGGCGGGAAATACATCTTGCGAAAACCGCTAACATGGGACAACATACATGGCATAAGTGTAGTTGTCAGCCTAACAGAATGTTGAAGTTCAGAGGGGCGTCGATGACTTCGACATCAATGCAATCATTTTTTACCGACGAGGGTGATGGGACAGCTACGAAATCGGTGCCACGGGCTGGGAGGCATGTACGTCCCACGCTCGAAGGGTGATCGGGAAGGGGTCAGGCCTGGGATCTTCGAGTTGTTTCCAAACCGAAGCGACATCACGCAGGGATGCCCCCTCATTAATTATACATCGTGACACGTTGGCATTCCGGTGATTCGACCGGGATTTGGAAAGCGACGGAAGAAGGAAGAGGAGGGTGGTCTGATTGAGTGGCATCGAAAAAAAACAATCATTTGGTCATCGGGCAGATCTACAACACCACTTCAAGAGATAGTAGAGCTTTCTTTGGGAAGGCATGACCGGAGGAGTCTCCATGTGGAAATGGCAACAGGAGATTGCGCCAAATCATCTACTATGCTACATGAATGAGAAGCTCGACCGGAAGCAGCGTTTCGACGTAATGGTCCCTTAGAATCTTTAAGCTCAACTTTGGGTTGAGGGATATGTAAGGGGGCCACTGTACGAAAGAGGCTCGTAGGACCCGAAGAAGGAGGCTCGGGGGCAGACCGAGCAAGAAGCTTGGGGGTAACGGCGAGACCGAGTTTGAAGGTGAAGATCGACGGACGGGTTAGAACGGAGTGCATCATAAGGATCTCGTAATCCGAGGAACCATAAAGGGAAGGGGGTGGCTACATGGTCATTTCGCGTCAGTAGCCACGAATCCCGTCGAGGGAAAGGATCGCAAACACACCGTCGTGGGTAGCCACATTAGGGAGGAGCATGAGGGGAGGCGTGTTGAACCGCGCAATGTGGTTTGAGACTCCCACATCTCGCCGCATCCGGGGTAAGAGGGGACAATCATGGGTGTAATGACCATAAACACCGCAACACGAACAAGGCTTACTTGTGCGAAGCGGCCCGTCCGGCTTGGGCCCAGGGCCCCCCTTTATTGCTATGTTACAGTCCACACCGAGATCAAGTCCATGGGTACCGGGGGCAACATTGGTTTGGATTGCCTCTCCACCTTCTTTGAGAAGAAGGGGGATTAGTCACGCCCGCCGTGCAAATACTTGCCCCCGGGAGGGGGCCGGTAGGTGTCAGGTTAGGTTTGAAGAGGCAAGGAGAAGTGCATATGCTTAGAGATTGAGCACTGCAGTCGCGATATGTAATGGGTAGGTTGGGCAAAAGGAGGAGGCACAAGCCGCGTATCCTAGATACATGCTACACGGGAGGGGGGAGAGGCCGGAGGAGCTGGCCCCTCCCCGAGGAGACCATAGCTCACAGGGGAGGCCGAGCGCATGTGGATGGAAAGGGCTCCAACGATACCGTTGGTGGAATGAGAGCGGCCCCTGTGGCGTTGGGTCACACCGGCCCGGGGGAGGTTAGGAAGAATGGTATAAAACAGGTCCGTATTGGAGCGTAGATCAGGTCATATTTCAAGGCTATTTGAGGGCGTCTTCGCCTTGAGGAAAGTGAGAGGTGACATCTTTAAGCGATGGGAGCGGGAAGGGTGCGAAGGAACCGGGCCCATGTAAACCCGATCTTCGAAGGGAGGGGCTCGACATAAGCTCGTCTTCTTCGCTCATCTTCGAACATGGCGAGAAAGGCGTGTTGAAGAGGATTGCTTGAAAGAAGTCAAGAGCTCGGTGTCAAAAGATCGCATCTGGGAGAGGGAGCTAGAGAATTGACGACAAAAAGGCTTGGGCAAGAGTCTCAAAGGTGGTATGGGTAGAGGTGGCTTGTTCGACATACCATTTAAGCTTCGCCGTGAGCGTGCGTTGGAACAAACGAAGACGGATGGGGTCAATGGTAATGGAATTGGAGGAACACCACACATGGAAAGATTGGACATGATTGGTTGGATCTTCTCCATTAAGGCCCTCAAACTTAGGGATGTCGAGGGGAGTTTGGTTGGCATAGCAGTGCCAATTAGCATTGCGTGAATGGGGTCAGCCGATCAACCGATGGAAACGAGGCCGAGACCTGCAATGTACGGTAGCAGCCGTGGGTGGCCGGGTAGTTCCCCGTGGCGGTTCTCGCTAGTAGGAGTGCCGGCATTAGGGCTGGGAGAATCGCTAGCGTTAGACCTCCGGACTCGACATGGGTGAAGGTGCCGTGGGGAGAACCAGGAGGAGAAGGAGGACTCGATTAATCAGAGAGGAGCTCCGAGTGCTGACTCGAAGGTGGACCGGCTCGACGACGGCGAGGCGGAGTAGGGTCGATCGACCGGAAACCGAGGATGAAGGCCAAGAAGCCCCGGAAAGGCGCCTTTGGGCGCAATGATGACAGGAAGAAGGAAACCGACAAGGGCGAAATAAAGGGACAAAATCAAGCGATGTCAAGGGCGTATATAAAAGTGTTGACAATTGATTTTAGAGTCTTTGCCAAAGTGTGTTAACTGTGTGCCACTTAGGGTCGGGGCAGTGGTGTGCTAACTTTAATTTTTAAACCCTTTTCATTTTGAGAGCAAGAAAAAGTGTGTCGCGTAACCGAAAAGAAATCGCGTAGAACAATATAGACTATCAGCGATTTAACATTTAACAACGAACTATGCATCAATCTAACCCAAAAAGGCAGTGTCTCTCAAAACTACTCTAAAAGAGGGAAAATCTACTCAAAACAAACATAAAAAGAGGTCAACATCTAGGGTCAAAAGGGACAGGATCTAGAGGATAAAGCTCAAGGAAAGAGGTGCGCATCACGGCACGAAGAGACAGAGGCAAGGTGGGTCAGAAAAAGGAATGAAATCAAGAAAATGGGAGGGGGAAAGGGGGAGGCCCGTAAAGTAGGTAAAAAAAAAAAACGACAGGAGGTGATTTGAAAGGAAGAAAGGTCGTATTTCAAAGGATCCTGAAGGAGTAATGTGATCGGGAAAAAGGAGGTCAAGCTCGAAAATGTGACGGCCGAAATGTCAGCCTTAAAACTCTTCCACAAAAAAGTGGAGGGTACTAAAGGCCTTGTGGGGGGCTAGGTTCCCACTTAGATGAGTAAAAATAGATCGTAACTTGGTCAAAACGGCCGAGACAGAGGGCCGGAGGACCCCGCGGTGTTTACAGCTAGAAACCTTAAAAATTCGTTAAAAATTGCTGAAAAATGGCGGTCATAGCTTCGACCTGATTTCGTGTCACAGAAATGTTGAAAAGTGCGACCGGAGGTCCGTGCTCTGTGTTTAGAGCCAAAAACTGCGACCCCTTGTTCGTTGTCTCACAGATTTTCGGTGCCGTTCCCGCCATGCCAGGCTTACCCGCGCAATAGGGCCGAAACACACATAAGTTAGAAATTTCGATGTTTGTGGTTTATGAGAAAAACAACAAAAAATAGGAAAATAAAATGTACCGAAAAGAAACCCGGGTCCTAAGTAGGCCGGATAAGGCAGAATATGAAAAACGACAAATGTCGTAATTTAAAAACCGTTGTGGAGTTGCCATTTACTAGTATGAACTTGCTGGCGAGGTACGAAAAAGGACCACTTTTAGCCACGCATAAACTACAGCCCTAACAACAGTGGCCGCCAACACCTTCGCATCCGCGTTAGTTAGATCAAGAAAAGAGCCAGCATACCGCATCTATGCATGGAAAGACATTAAGTTAAAGACAAGGGTTTGCTCCATATACCAATGCATGCTACAAGACAAGACAATACCTCAAAGAATTTTTTGTATTAATGCACCGTGGAGGAAAAACAAGAAGGCAGTAATCCAACCCTCCTCGAGTGATGCTGGCTCTGGAAGTCCTCAAAGAGCTTCGCATCTAAGATTTCTCTCTAGTTGGAGTAGAAAACCCAATGCGAAAGAGTAGAGCTCAAACGAGCTCACGCAAATGATGGAGAAATGTGACCAAGTGTATAGATCTCGCAGTGATCTACTAGGCAACAAAAGGTGAAGAATGGTAGGAAAAACTTCTCCTATTTATAACACATGGGTCATTCTAGATCTTGCACATGGTAAAATAATGTTAACCGCATCTAGATCCACTCTTTTAAGGGATATTTTATTATATTTTGTTGAGGGAAAAAGGTATTTGACTTGGGTCAAATCCCTTTATATTTGTCAAAAATAAATAAATAAATGATTTATTTATCTTATGGAAGCGGTTAGAAGGATAATCAAATAAATAATGATTTATTTAATTATTTAAGGAGGTGGTTGAAAGATAATTAAATAAATAGTGATTTATTGAATTATTTAGGTGATTTGTCATATTTAACAAGGAATATCATCTAAATAAGGTTTTAAATGATTAAGCTAGAAAATAATAAGATAAATAAAGGCTAATCTAATTAATTTCTTTGATCAGGTTAAACATGACCGGGAATAATAAATAATTAAATTATGGCTTTAATTAATTATTCCATGAGGAAAAATCAAACAAATATAGGCTCAGGTTTTAATATCTTTGGGGTTTTCGTATAGACCATAAACAACCCAATAAATGTGGTTTATTAAGCTATACACAGTGAGTTACTTTTACTAGGGTAAACGGTCTTACATGGTGTACTGGGGTCCATCTGAAGGATAAGTAGTGTTAGATGACCAAAAAATGGGTGTACGTATATGCCTCTCACAGAGGCGAGCGTCAGAGAAAATCAGTAGTGACCGAAGTACGTTGTAAGAACACAATCACCAGACAACAAAGAGGGAAAGTCGCAGAGAGAAATGTGAGGTAGATAGAGTGTCAAAGGACTAGAACTCCGAGGAGGCGCAGACTCGCAAGTGCAACAAGTCTCTTTTTCCGAGAGGGTACCCGTGCCGAAGGCGGCGTGAGGCGTACCTATGCCCGCCGAGACAAAGTACAAAAGAATAGTGTGTCCAGAGAAACAAAGGGACCGAACCATAAAGTACAACCGAGTATAAACATGAGCGCATAATAATGCAATAACGAGGAACTCGTACATACATAAGCAGTGCTCGGGATAACGTACCAGACTTGTACAATAATATCTCGAGTACATGAGATACACAACACAACCCCAAATGCGTACACCTGACGGGCCTGGGCATAAGATCCGACCGATATGGCGGCAAAGCCGAGGAGGACACCATAGGAGCCGCCAAGGCCAACATCATCAACATCCGGAGCTGCACTCACGAGGGTCGCAATGGAAAGAGGTCATCCTCGGCATGTGGGGGGCTACGTGTGGCCACTCTCATGAGGGCCGAGACATCTCACACACGCCCGTGAATCATCAAGAGCTGCTGGCCGCATCACCGGACCATCAAGCATACTTGAATCTCGATCATGCGTCGAATGAGCCGGAGCGCGTGAGAAACAATCAAGCCAAAGGGAAATGGAGAGTATCCCTTCGCTCCGATCCGAGGCACCGAACAAGAGTGGAAGCCGGAACCAAGGCACACCGCCCTCTCAGACACGTCTTTCCGGAATGACGCGAGCCGATGTCGACAAGGAGGTCCGCCATAGGTGAGGCAATGAGAGACCCTCAACTAGGGCACGAGAGAAAAGAGTAGAGCCACTGGACGAAACTGACACCAATGATGATGGTGAAGTGAGAAGGACCGAGTAGCGAATGGACGACTTCCCTCGCTAGAGCATAAAGGGACATGAATGACACGAAGCGACCGACACAACATCATTTCCGTGATGTGACGCGTGGAACCGAAGGTCATAATGTGCGACACAAGAGAGAGACCAAGCAATGACAGGATGGAGGGCCATAGTGCGTACAAAGGACCTCGGGATAGGCTCCATGGAGGTGAATGAGGACTCAACTTGGATGCTCTAAACAAGGGCGACGCGATGGTGCTCGCCTGCGCTGCGCAAAGGCCCCAATGGGGGACCGTGAAAACATGAGTACGATGATGGGAACTCACGACAAACATCAACACGAGCGATGGACAAGTAAGGAGGCCAGATGGTGCTAGTACGAGTGTCGCAAGTGAGGAAATTCGATTTTAAGGAGAGGTGAAGTGACCCTTCTTGGATAAAATGTGTCGTGTGAAGTATCGCATCACAAAAAACTACCATACCCATTTGAGATTTCGGTGAGAGCTTTCCAACGGTGTGTACGGTTCACAAACGGGGCTACGATGGTCGCAGCAGGCCGAAAGAAGAAACATGGGTTCTCTTTTACTACAAGCCCAAAATCACTCATTTGTTGTTGCCGTGGTGAATGTGGGGAGAGGAGAGAAGGCCCTAAATTCGTTAGCCGAACATAGCGGACAAACCGACCGTTGGAATCACGATCCGTCAGTTGGCAGGTAAGAGGTCTAACCTTTCTCTTGCATTTTGATGGATTACATTTTCAGCGTAGGGGGCCCGTAATCCTGTGAACAGCCCCTCCTTCATCTCTACGGGTCGGGATCGCACTTTTTTGGGGCAAAAAGTGCGACCTAGGACGTAGGTATCAAAGGCAAAAGGGGCGACCTGGTCCGAAAAGAGTAGAAAACGGTGACCCGGGAGATGAGGGGGTTTTGGTGCCGTTTGCGGCTAGAAGGCTTTGGTGTTTGGTTAAGTGGTTTTCCTCTAATCGTACGCCGACAAAAATGATGTGTTTGTGCAGTGTATGGCGTAGTTACTGTCAAATGGAGAGAGAGAGATCCGGGGGACACCATTTACGTAGAGATCTAGGTGGACTGCAGCATCCGCCGTGTATTGAAGGATGAAGTTCCCAAGTTTTTGGAGAACCCTTGATGAGAGCAAGGGAACCGTTAATAGCCCGATTATCACTCATCGGGGATCCGTATCAAGAGATCTTGTAGTGCAGGGCACAGGATCGAACGACGTCCAGGATTTGCACTTCCCGATCGGTCTCCCGCCACCGGGGATGGTGGGAAACACGCCGGGGCACACATGTGGGCGGCATATCATGGAGTTCATGGAACGTCATCGTCAATTCTGTCTCCAAGTCAAGGGGGACTCGAATACCAATCGGGGATCTAGAGAGGCTAGAAACCCGTGCAAGGCTGTCAGCTCGTGGCCGCGAATCCTTGGCAACCAGGCATTCCATCACATCACCAGGGCAGATGATGATAGTGAGTGTCGGGTGGGACTCACTATGGGTGGGCCCAAATGATGTTGGTGTCGCTAAAGAGAAAGTTGTCACTATGGCAGGCGATGAACCAGCGACCGTTTATATGGGACTTTGTTGTGCACCTTCTTCTTGAGAAGATCCCGACATTGGAGGCCTCGTGTACGTATCCCGCATGGGGCCCCAAGAGAGCCCAAGATGCGCGTTGGGGACGACTACCGGTAAGGTGAGGAGGAGGGCGGGGCGGCTCAAGCAGTGTTTCGACCGCAGTTTTTTGCCCATTGGGATCAGATGCCATTGTACATAGACGACTATACCCATAGTGGGATGAGCTACCGTGGAGATCCGGATCTGCCACTTCCGCCGGGTCGAGTTTGGGGGCCCGGGCGGGTAAGTGACAAGCTGCTATTCTTGTGTGGGCATGTTAAAATTTTTGAATAGTACCGATGGTACCGATTCATGTACTTTTGGTATGCAGATATAGCACCCAAAACCGGCCGGATATAAGGGACGACCGGCGCGTCCGGGAGCCACAGTCCGGCGGGTCGAGAGCGCACAAAATGAGGATGCAGCCCGCCCGCCGGAGGACATCTCGTAGATGTGAAAGGTTGTCGACCGGAGTATCGCAGCACGGGTGGCGTGATCTAGATGACCGCTCATAGAGCCATGTGTTGGTCTACCCTCGGAGTGGCGAGGTGTCATGCGGCGCATGGTGATGGCCTCTGGCCGCCATGTGTGATCTACATGCCGCAGGGGCAGAGCCATTGGCCCGGAGCCTCCAGATAGTGATTAGGGTGTGGGGGCATGTGGTGCCCATGATGTATGTAGGGGCAGGTGGTGCCCCGCTTGTTTTTGCACATGCGGTGGCATGTCGTAGGCCGAGGGATGGACTCTAAACACATGTTTGCGACACATATTATGGATATGCATCGTTTTTTATGGTTATTAATGTTATTGTCTTCGTATGAAATGTGTGATAAATGCCAATCTAGAACATGGTTTTGCAAGAATACCACATAGTATCTCTGTTTCCCGAGGTACATGGTTGAAAGTTATGGTTTCAAATGTACGTATCAAGATTTTCGCTCGTAAATAGCGTCTAAACAGCATTGCAGGTTATGCACATGATAAACACCATTTAGTTGCATTACAAGAAGTAGGAATCCAAACGAACGTGCATTGAGGATGCGATGAAAGAGGGCATCACTAAGAGACACGCATCGCATCATATTCGGCCCGATTGTTGGTGTTAGAACCAATTGCATGCCCCGTTAGAAAGAACAAGGGCATGCAAGGGGTGAAGATGGCCCAACCTGCCGAGGCTAGATTCCTCGGAGTAACGCACTTGCACCGTCGCGTAACCGATAAAGGTGTGGACGGGGGGTCCTACGTAATGGTGTGACAAGACAAAATGAGGGGAGGAGAGGCAATGAGGGCAGCGTGAGTGTGGTTGCACATACTCCGCGGCACCACGGAGGGAGTGCAAGGAGCAGATGACGATGACTCATATACAAACTAGAGGGTGGTATATGAGGGCTACCGTGTTGAAGGGTAGGACTCCTGGCCGCGGAGGTCAACGAAGACACGAGTGGGTGATCTCACGTATGGGTAGAAAAGGGGTGGATGGGTGACACAACAGGGGAGGGTGCAAGAGGGGCTAGGCTCCAAGTGTCGCACGCAGGAGGATAGGTAAAGAATGGTTAACAAGAGACTCCGTCATCGAACATCGTGGGGAATGTCGATGGGAGCGGGGGATCTCGTGCTGGCCCGATGCATACCGTGCGCAGGGCGGGGGAGAGGCGGATTGATTTTGTTCAACCTCATATTTCCTCGAACCAATTCTGTGGGGAGGCGCTTAGTCGTGAGGACAATGGTGGGAGTACGAAGCCATGAATGCCACACGTGCTACTGTGGTTTGTTGCGTGGAGAGTCTTGTGATCTTTGGTTACGGACGAAGAAGGAATGGAGGCTTCAGGGACCGTAGACTCGGGAACGTGACTTTAACCATGGGTTGAATACGAGGTAATTCGTGACAAGTATGTGGTGGCGTGACCGACGACATCACACAGGCACAAGGCTTTGCGGCGAGGGAGGGCCGGCTCACCTTCCAGGGTGGTCTTGTCTTTGGGTGCCCCCTTGCGGGCTTTGCCTTCTTCCCTAGATCCGTCACAATAGAGAAGGGTCTTGTGGCGGTGGCCGAGGGCAATGCGGGCATCTGTGAGGAAGCGAGGGGGACCGGCTGGAACTCTGTCAAAGCGATGTAGGGTTTGGGGTGACCAAAGAGGTGGCTACCGGGGGATCAAGGTACCAGGACCCAAGAGTGCCCAAGGTCAAGTTAGGGAGAGAGAGGGGTGTAAGGCACGGGGACTTAATATACTCCGAGAGGGGGAGCTAGAAAGGGGTCCTGGCCCAGCGTGGTAATGACCAGGAGGGACGGCTCTTGAGATGGTTAAAGCGGAGAACCGATCTGTGAGGATAAAGGGGTTCAGGATACTGGGCCGAGAGGCCAGAAGGAGGAGGTCAATCGGCTGAGATGAATGAAGAAGGAGTGGGTTGCGGAGGGCGAGGGGGAGGTTGACTAGCCAAGGCAAAGCCATGACAGAAGCTCCGGACATCGCATCATGCAAACATTCGATAAGAGCCGGGGACGGTGATGAGGAGGTGGAAGATGAGGAAAAGTTCCAAGGTGGAGGAATCTTGTAGACGGCCGGGGGAGACACTGGTCAAGGAATCAACGGTTTGCTTGTTGGCTACAGAAGAGATGGTCGTCTCAGGGGAGGTCTGAGATTTTGGCTCATGATATGTCAACTGGTCAATGGTGACTATCTTTCCATTATGGGGAAAATACATCTTGCGAAAGACCGCGGATGGGACAGCAGACATAGCATAGGTGTAGCTTCGCCCCAATAGAATGTTGTAATCTAGCGGGGCGTCGATGACTTCGACGTCAACGCAAACAGTCTTACCGGCGAGGGTGATAGGACAATTACGAAATAGGCCAATGGGCTGGGAGGCATGACCATCCCACGCTCGAAGGGTGATCGTGGAAGGGGCCAGTTCAGGGGATCTGAGTTGCTTCCAAACCGAAGCGGACATCACGCAGGTGGATGCCCCCTCATCAATGATACACCGGGACACGTTGGCGTTCCGGATTTTGACTGGGATTTGGAAGGTGACGGAAGGAGGGAGAGGAGGATGGTCCGATTGAGTGGCGTCAAAAAGAATCATTTGGTCGTCAACAGGATCTACAGCGCCCACAGCAGATAGTAGAGCCTTCTTTTAGGAAGGGCACGACTAGAGGAGTTCCATTGTGGAAATGGCGGCAGGAGATTGCACCAAATCATCTACTATGCTATACGAATGGGCAGCTCGACTGGGAGCGGCGTTTCGATGTAGTGGGCCCTTAGGTATCTTGGTATGAACCTCAACGTTTGGTTGAGGGATATGTAAGGGGCCACTGGGTGACGAAAGAGGCTCCGGAGAACCTGAAGAAGGAGGCTCGGGAGCAGACTGAGCAGGAGGCTTGGAGTACTGGCGAGACAGAGTTTGAAGGTGAAGATCGACGGACGGGTTAGGATCGGAGTGCATCATAAGGATCTGGTAATCAGAGGAACCAGAAAGGGAAGGGGGGGTGGCTACCTGGCTGTCGGGCGGTTGGGTAGCGATGAATCCTTGCTGAGGGAAAGGATCAGTAAACACAGTTGGCTGGGTAGTGGCCACATTAGGAGGAGCATGAGGGGAGGCGTGCTGTCCGCGCAATGTGGCTTGAGACTCCCACATCTGCCGCATCTGGGGTAATAGGGGACAATCGTGGGTGTAATGACCATAAACACCGCAACACGAACAAGGCTTACTTGTGCGAAGCGGCCTGTCCGGCTTGGGCTGAGTGCCCTGTTGCTGGTTGGCAGTGTTAGGGTCCACACCAGGATTGGGTCCATGGGTACCAGGGGCAGATTGGTTTGGATTGCCTCTCCGCCTTCTTTGAGAAGAAGGGGGATTGGTCGCGCCCTGCTGTGCAAATACTTGCCCTGGAGGGGGCTGTAGGTGCTGGTGCTGGGGTTGAGGAGGCAAGGGAGGAGGAAGCGCATATGCTGGAGGAGCTGGCGCACTAGGCTGCGGATAAGGGTAATGGGTAGGTTGGGAAAAAGGAGGAGGCATGCCGTATCCTGGATACATGCTACCGGGAGGGGGGAGAGTGCTGGAGGAGCTGGCCCCTCCCTGAGGGAGACCATAGCCCATAGGAGGTTGAGCGTATGGATGGGAAAGGGCTCCAACGATACCGTCGGCGGAATGAGATGCCCCCGGGGCGTTAGCGCCACCGGGCCTGGGGAGGTCAGGGAGAACGGTATAAACATAACCAGATTGAGCGTAGATCATGTCATATTTCAAGGCTATTTGGAGGGCGGCTTCTTCAGTTTGAGGAAAGTGAGAGGCGACATCTTTGCCGATGGGAGCGGGAAGGGTGCGAAGGAACCAGTTCATGTAAACCCGATCTTCGAAGGGAGGGGCTCGACATAAGCTCCGTCTTCTTCGCCATTCCTGAACATGGGCGGAAAGGCGTGTTGAAGAGGATTGCTTGAAGGAAGTCAAGAGCTCCGTGCCAGTATCGTATCGGAGAGGGAGCTGGAAGTATGACAAAAAGGCTTGGGCAAGAGTCTCAAAGGTGGTATGGGTAGAGGTGGCTTGTTCAACATACCATTTAGAAGCTTCGCCGGTAAGCGTGCGTTGGAACAAACGAAGACGGATGGAGTCATCGGTAATGGAATTGGAGGAACACCACATGTGGAAAGATCGGACATGATTGGTTGGATCTTCGCCATTAAGGCCCTAAAACTTAGGGATGTCGGAGGGGAGCTTGGTTGGCATAGCAGGCCAATTAGAATTGTGGTGAATGGGGTCATTGATCAACTGATGGAAATCGGGGAGGCTGAGGCTTGCAATGTATGGCAGCACAGGGGTGGCCGGGGTAGTTCCTGTGGCGGTTCTGCTAGTAGTAGGGCCAGCATTAGGGCCGGGAGAACCGCTAGCGTTAGGCCCCGGACCAGACATAGTGAAGGTGACAGGGGGAGAACCAGGAGGAGAAGAAGGACCCGATGAATCAGGAGAGGAGTCGGAGTGCAGACTCGAAGGTGGACTGGCTCGACGACGGCGGGGCGGAGCAGGTCGATCGACCGGAAACTGAGGATGAAGGCCAAGAAGTCTCCGGGAAAGGCGCCTTGGGGGCGCAATGATGACAGGAAGAAGGAAACCGACAAGGGCAGAAAGGGACAGAATCAAGCGATGTCAAGGGTAGATAAGGTGCAGTGACAATTGATTTTAGAGTCTTTGCCAGGCGGTGTTAACCAGGTGCTTCTTCACTTAGGGTCAGTGTGTGCTGTGCGTTAATTTTAATTTTTAAACCCTTTTCGTTTTGAGAGCAAGAAAAAGTGTGCTGCGTAACTGAAAATAAATCTGCGTAGAACAATATAGATTGCTGAAAGGACAGAACATTTAACAGCTAACTATGCATCAATCTAACCCAAAAAGGCGGGTCTCTCAAAACTACTCTAAAAGAGGGAAAAAATCTACTCAAAACACACATAAAAAGAGGTCAATAGATCTAGGGTCGAAAGGGACAGGGATCTAGAGGATAAAGCTGCTGAAAAGAGGTGCAGATCACAACCAAGAGACAGAGACAAGGTGGCTGGAAAAAGGAAGGAAATCAACAAAAAATGGAGGGGGCAAGGGGGAGGCCCAGAAAGTAGGTCCAAACAAAACGACAAGAGGTGATTTGAAAGGAATAAAGGCTGATTTCAAAGGATCTGAAAGGGAGGTAACAGATCTGGAAAAAAAGAGGCTGAAGCTCTGAAAAACAGACGGCTGAAACATCTTAAAACTCTTCCACAAAAAGTGGAGGGTACTAAAGCCCTAGGGGGCTAGGTTCCCACTTAGATGGGTAAAAACAGATCAGAACTTGGTCAAAACGGGCTGAGACAGAGGCTGGAGGACCCTGGCAGAAGCTGTAGCAAAACCCAGAAAAGTTGCAGAAAAATTGCTGAAAAACTGGCAGGTCGCAGTTTCTGACCTGTTTTCAGTGCATGTCGCAGAAAAGGAGCAGAAAAGTGTGACCTGGAGGTCCAGGTCGCAGGTTATGGGCCAAAAAGTGTGACCCCCCATTCCGGTTGTCTCGGCGGCAGATTTTCAGAAAAGTTGTCGTCTTAGTTGCGGCTGGTGTCGCTTACCTGCGCAATCGGGCCAGAAACACACGGAAGTTAGAAATTTTAATGTTTTAGGGTTTTACATGAGAAAAACAACATAAAAATAGGAAAAATAAACAGCTGAAAAGAATCCCTAGGGTCTGAAGTAGCTGGATATGCAGGAATATGAAAAACGACAGCGGTCGTAATTTAAAACCCGTGTGGAGTCACCATTTGTTAGTATGAATCCTTTGTCGAAGTGTACGAAAAAGGACCACTTTAGCTACGCATAACTAATAGCCCTAACAACAAAAGTGGCTACCAATATCTTCAGATCTGCGGTTAGTTAGACAAGAAAAGAGTTGCAAAATACCAGATCTATGTATGGAAAGACATTAAGCAGTAAAAATAAGGGTTTGCTCCATATACCAATAGACAAGACAAGAACGATTTTTGAAAGAATTTTTGTATTAATGGGGCACCTGTGAGGAAAACTAGAAGGAGTATCCAATTCCCCTCAGTGGGATGGGTTCTTGGAAGTCCTCAGCACTTCAGATCTAAGATTTCTCTCTCTAGTTGATGCAGAAAACCTAATGCAAAGAGTAGAGCTCAATGGGAGAAAATGATGGAGATATGTGACCAAGTGTATAGATCGAGAGTGATCTAATAGGCAACAAAAGGTGAAGAGTGGTGGGAAAAACCCTCCT
This sequence comes from Pinus albicaulis, assembly GCA_034641835.2. NCBI lineage: Eukaryota > Viridiplantae > Streptophyta > Pinopsida > Pinales > Pinaceae > Pinus > Pinus albicaulis. The sequence goes on along the minus strand of JAXQQM020060638.1, from coordinate 3,962 downwards.
ATTTATAACAAAATATTGGGTCATTCTAGATCTTGGTGCATGGGTTAACCAGATCTAGATCCACTTTTTATGGAATATTTTATTATATTTGTTGGAGGGAAAAGGTATTTGACTTGGGTCAAATCCCTGAATTTGTCAAAAATAAATAAATAAATGATTTATTTATCTTTTTAAGGAAGCGGTTAGAAGATAATCAAATAAATAATGATTTATTTAATTATTTAAGGAAGTGGTTGAAAGATAATTAAATAAATAGTGATTTATTTAATTATTTGTGGGTGATTTGGTCATATTTAACAAGGGATATCATCTAAATAAGGTTTAAATGATTATTCCTAGAAAATAATAAGATAAATAAAGGTTTATCTAATTAATTTCTTTGATTTTGGGTTAAACATGACTGGGAATAATAATTAAATTATGGTTTAATTAATTATTCCATGAGGAAAATCAAACAAACATGGGTTTGTTTAATATTTCCTTTTGGGGTTTCCCGTTTTAACATAGTGAAAGCAGTTTTACTTAAGGTAAAACTGGTCTTACATGGTGTACTTGGGTCCATCTAATGATAATAGGTTAGATGACCAAAAATAAGGTGAATAAATATTGTGTATATTATAATTGAGAAATCATGTAACAAACTCAGTACAATACTCCTCACAAGTACTCAGTACTTTCTCATGAAGTTACACACAAACTAGCTCAGTTTTGAACAGGTTACTGGTTCAAAACTCACCGCCAATTGCCTTGCCTCTATTGCACAATCATGGCCTGTCTATATAGAGATCCAAGGTTCGAATCTCCTTGGCTTGACAGCGCAATCATCATGGGAAATTCCTCCAAGTGTGGTGCAAATCTCATGCACAACTGATGTCGCCACCGATAGCTAACTCCACCCTTTCATCTACCTCTTTCACTGGTCTCCACTGAACTGTCCATGCACTGTAGTGAACTGATGTGTTCTTGAGTTGAATAATGAGTTACTAATTAATGAATTAAATAACATTTAATTCACTCCACTCATTACTAGTTGATTAGCTAGTTAAACTAATCTCAACTAGTTCAACTAAGTTAAACCGAACACAACTCCACCAACTGTCTCATCAACTCCACCAAACTTCTGCCACTGAAGTCCTAACCGAAGTCAACCATGCATGAGCTCACCAAACCCTTAGGAATAGCATAATTCCTCTGTCGTATGCATGAGCCACTTCTGTAGCTCGAACTGAAGTGCTCCAAGAGAGTAACCTGAAGTTTAGAGTCCAAATATTATTAAGGGTAAATAATATTTGACTTCCCTATTTTTAGGATAGGCAGTCTAAAAATAGACTTCGACCTATAGGTCCAAAAAATAGAGGTCCATCTATTTTTACCAACATGACCAATACTCCAAGAATAACATACTGCAACCCCTAGACCATGCTCCATATGTCTAAAAATAGACTTTGCGCCAGAATTTGCCTGCGGGCCCACTTAGTGAAGGCGACTTCATTTCACTAAGCTCCATCATCTTGCTGCATTTTCAACACGTTTGTGGTAGAATGTTTGGTTTTCCAGCAGAATAAAGTGGAGACAATTAAGACCCCGGGGCTTCTACAACCTTTATCCATTCAAAGTCAACGTTGGGAGGAGATTTCAATGGATTTTATCATAGGTTTACCTAAGTCCGAAGGAAAGAGTGTCATCATGGTGGTAGTTGATAGACATACCAAGTATGCACACTTTTGTGCATTATCTCATCCATTTAAAGCAAGTACAATTGCTACTACATTTATGGACAGAATTCAAAAGCTACATGGAAGCCCAAGGGTTATTGTGAGCGACAGAGATCCCATTTTTACTGGAAATTGTTGGACAGAGTTATTTTCTTGTTTGGGTACTCAATTAGCTCATAGCTCATGTTATCATCCTCAATCTGATGGTCAAACTGAGATAGTAAATAAATTTTTGGAAGGATATCTTCGTTGTTTTTTATCTGAGAAACAAACACAATGGGTCAAGTGGTTGCCTCTCGCGGAATCATGATATAACACTTCCTTCCATACAGCAGCAAAAATGACCCCATTTATGGCACTTTATGGATATCATCCACCATAGATCACATCATATTTAAGGGAAAATTCGAAGGTTCAAGCAGTGGAAGATCACATCGAGCATCAGCAAGAAGTTCTCAAACTCTTAAAGGATAACCTAAATTTGGCAAAAAATCGAATGAAACAACAGGCAGATAAACATCGCAGTGAGAGAAGTTTTGATGTAGGAGATTGGGTATTTTTAAAGCTACAACCATACAAGCAAATGTCCCTCAAGCAAGCTAAGAAGGATAATAAATTATCGCCAAAGTACTATGGTCCTTACAAGGTGTTGCAAAAGATTGGTACTATGGCATACAAATTGGAGCTTCCTCCTTCTTCACGAGTGCATCCAATTTTCCATGTTTCATGCTTAAAGAAGGTTATAGGTGAAAATCTTCCAGTTCAAACAATATTGCCAGAACTTGATGAGGAAGGAAAATCATATTGGAACCTGAAGCGGTCATGGAAACAAGAACTCGACAGCTACGGAATTGATCAATTTCAGAGTATCTCATCAAGTGGAAGAACTTACCCACCGAAGATTCTCTGTTAGTGTCATTTTTGCGCCCCTTCCTCCTGATCAAACATGCTCTTACAAAGTGATTTTGTTGTGTCAAGGTCAAATTTTGTCATTTCAGTGAGTCTTCAAGTAAAATTTGGTCACTAGGTATTAGGTCTAGGGTTTGTTTTCACTCTTTTCAAAGTTTTCCAAATGTCGGTTCATGTCACCATTCAGCTGAGTGTACCATCATTCAAAGGGTTTTCATCATCATTTCAAGTTCCACTGGGTCATTTTACACCTTGTTCATGCGTCAGTTGTGCCTAGGTAAGGTCCATTTCCCTCTCCTAGGGTTTTGGAGGTAATTTCTCTTGGATGGTAAAATCATCATCAAAAATTGTATCCTGATGTTAATACACCTTCCCCTATCCTTAATGTACCTTATTAAACACTTCCCATCACTGAGATCCCCCAAATTCCTAATTTTTGCACAAACCCTAGTTTCTTGCTACAACTTGACAATTTTCTAGGCTAGGCCTGTGTTTTTCCCTTTTGGACCCCTTCCCCTCACTCAATCCCTGAAATTCCACTTTCCCCTGCTTCCTAACATCCCTCCCTACTTCCAAAAATTTTCTCAAGAATTTAGAAGCCCCTTATCCCCTTCATTTTTCTTCATTTCAAGAAATCCCTTGTTCCACACATCGGGATAGGTTTCACTCAAATGATGTTTCTGAGCAATAAAAGATGCATTTGAGAAAACTGAGAGATTTTTTTGTCTAAAATAGGCCAGGGAAGAAAAACCTCCTTCACTTTTTACACAGGTGTCATGGTTTTAGAGAAATGTCAAAAATACAATCGCCTCGGGAGAATTGATGCACCTCTGAAGTGACCTTGGGAAAATAAATATTTCTGCTAGCTTGGTTGGCCAAATGACTTGCTTAATGAATTAAATGATAACTAGACACAACGATATTTCCAATTATATATCATGAGCTCGATTTGGAGTTGAGGAAGACCTTAAAAAGTTGACTGCAACAGCACTCTGCCTTGAGGCAGCCTCATTCTGCTCATTTTCACCAGTCTTGGGATATTTGATTTTTGAATGGGCAAATGAACTTGAAATTGAAAAATTACACTTGGGTTGGAAATTATACTCAATAACCTTTCCAACAAGCTATCATGCGCCCAATTTTGACACCAGGAAGGCCTCCAAAAGCCTCCTGCAAAATGCGTTATTTATGTCGTGGTGCATTGGGTTGGTGCGCGACGCATTGGGCTGATACTCCAATTTTCTAATTGCCTTCAACGAAATCCAAAATTTCTTGGCTCCTCTGCTCCAAATAAGTCAAATCATCTTGTAATTTTCCATTGATCAGTTTTGGGTGTGG